>CM074280.1:4875332-4915332 GCA_037194245.1 Opsariichthys bidens
GTTTTAATCTAATTAAGAATATATGATGCCGGAATGTCATTGAAATTGGCATATGATTAAGACCTGCAACATTTTCTGTTATCAGGATTGCTTAATTGACTTTCCCTATTAGCTGTTTGGAGACCTTTTTGTTAGGAACTTTTGTAAGATATTGAGGACCTTCACAGCACCATCTTCAGTATCAAATTAGTACCTAATGTGCTTAAATTACTAATTACAACTGAAATGGGTTTTTCAATTGCTGATTCATATATCAATATCT
Organism: Opsariichthys bidens; assembly: GCA_037194245.1. Lineage (NCBI taxonomy): Eukaryota > Metazoa > Chordata > Actinopteri > Cypriniformes > Xenocyprididae > Opsariichthys > Opsariichthys bidens. The sequence continues at coordinate 4,875,595 of CM074280.1, forward strand.
AGAAAGTAAGGTTTCTAATGGCTGATTAGTGAATGTTTTATATATATATAGATCATATATAATTATTTCTCAGTATCTTTATTTGAATATAACCAGATTTATTGGAATATAACCAGAAAACACAGGAAATTTGTATGCAATATTTAAAAACAGAAAAACAAATTTATATAGGCTGAATTGGCAAGTATTTCGTGACCTCCCCTTACATTTGAGCAATAGCAGGAACAAACTCTCTTAAACCTAAAGGAAATGGAAAAGCGCAGGAAGGCCAAGAAAACTTTCAAAATCTGATGAGAAGTTTCACAGATTTTCTTCTTTGAGAAAACGGAAGTCCAGGAGGTCACACTAAATTTGCTTAAATTTAGTATATTTCCTGTATTTTATGGATGGTCATTAAAACATTGCTAAAACAGCAAAGCTGGTGGTGGCCTAAGACTTTTGCACAGCACTGCATATACGTATATATATATTTTTATATAATAGTTTTATATATAGGGCTATTAATATTTAACACATGGCCTGCATCAATTGGAAAAATTAAACGTCAGTATTTCGATACTTTCCATTTCTACGTAAAATGATTGCAGTGTTTTTCCATTAGACCTTTTTTCAGTCAGCAGTCAACAAAGAGACCAGACAAGAGGAGAAAAGATAAGAGAAGTGTGTTTCAACTTGTAATCCACTGACCACACCACATTCTGTTTCTGTTGGTGGTAGCAGCCGAGGGGAATTGGGGTCACTGCCACTTCACGAACAAACCTTCGCATACACATAGACGTGCATATCACAATCTCATCCAGCCACTGGAGTGTGTTCCGCAGACCTCTCCGTCCCCTGGGCGTCCCCTCTGAATATATTGAATTGGACATCTGCTCCCCCCCACCCCAAATATCCCATCAACCCCCATCCACCTTATCCACGACTGCCCTATTATCATGAGCTCCTGTGAATATAGTGCATTCTGGGTAAGAGGGCCCATAAAAGAATGATCAGGCGAGGCTTTCAGACGCAAGTCAGTGGTAAAGACTCTCTCTTTGTCGAACAAAATGGAAATGCGCAGACGAGCATCGCACCTGTTGAAAGCCCTTGTGGTGCTCGCCGGCGCTCACATGCGGCATTATGTGCCTTATTATTTATACAGGGCTGTCAGCTAATATTGCATGTGTGTCTCCACAGAGCACTCTCTGCCATCCTTGAAAGTCACAGTGAGAGGCACCCAAAGTTGCACCGACAGGGGCTCTGTGCTCACCGGGGACTTTCTGCTTTCTGAAGAATTCATAGCTCTGCACTATTGACATAATGCATCTGTGCTGCTGTCTGATAAGCATTCTTTTTCATCTCCCCTGTTCAACCCCTTCACTCCACATGTTATTATGGCCTAGCGCTTCCAGCCCTGCTCTGAATTTTTTAACAGTACATTTAAACAGCAGTTCCCATTCTTGGGAGTGCAAGAATGTCATCCCGTCTTTTTCCTCCTCCTCTTTTTTTTTTTTTTTTTTTTTTTGAAGTGCTCGATATGAGAGAATAAATCCCATCCCGCACAACGTAAATATTCGGAGCTGCTGTGCATCTACAGGAAGTCTGTTCGGGGCAGTGTAGTCTTTAACCCTTCTCTCTGCAGCCCTAGGTGTCATCGTTCTGCCACCATGTCAGCTTATTAGATAAAGAATTAATTATCATATCTGACAGCTGCGAACTCGGGATTTGCGATACCTTCCAGCCAGCTGCGGGATGCTGAGACAAGGCCAGGAAAGGGTTAACGGCATTGTTCATTCATCTGCAGCGAGTGACATTCTTTATGCTAGAGCGACCCCTGATTAGGGGGTGAGCTTTAATGGCAACTAATTAGCCAGCCTCTTCAGCTCGGCGTAATGATCAAACGAGCTGTCACCGGGTACCTGATACAATGATCCTCTTCCTCACTCCAGATATGATATTTTATTCCCCTGCAATTATGCTTTCCCCGTCGCTCCATGTGTGTTTATTGCCTGAAGCACACATGTCAAATTAAAGAGCAGCTTATGCACCTGATATTTAATTATTGCCCACTGCACTACTGCGCACAATAGGGAAATGTCAAAGCGAGCAATCCACTTCGAGCAAGCAATCGCAGATGAAATATGCATTTTGAAGTTATCCTAAAATCATCTGCCTCACTCTCAAACCTTTTTGTGGTTCACTAGTTTTAGCCTTTTCATAGGACAATCGCTCTGCCTTAGGACAAACAGCCTTTTTTGCTTGTGAGAATTTAGATTTCGTGTAGATTTAGTTTTTTCCTTGCCCCAGACCCAGACCATGAAAATCCATCATACAAATACGAATGATTATATTTAAAACTACCAAGTGTGTGAAAATGAACGAATATGCCCCTAATAAACTTTACTTGTTTACCATATTTTGACTGACAGTCATTTCCAATCGTGTCATTTCTGCTACCAGAATGTTATTAAATACAATACATCATTTGAGATGTGCTGCAAATCACTATTCTTAGTGGACAAATTAAAGAGCGTGTGAAAAGTGAGTTTATTTTCTACAAGTCCGCATGCAGGGTCAAAAGTTCCCATATTCAAAGAACCGCCCATATACCGTTTGATGGCTGCCAACTACATCTGGCTCAGCCAACCCGTGATCGACACTCTCTTGAGGCACAAATAGGATATTTGTTACAATAGAGATAGAGGGAGATAGAGTCTTTCCTGCTTTATTTTTGAAAGAGAGCACACATGTTTTTAATGTTACATGGTGGTAAAACTGTACTGTATGGAAAGCTGTAATTTAGAGTATAATTCATTTATTTTCCTGACCATGAATGTTTTATTCATCCTGTCACTATAGAGATTCCCAAGCCCTCTGTCTTTCCCCCTTGTGTTCACATTGAAATTTATGAGCATGTAAAATGTGATTTTGATTATATTTCTGCACACTGCAGTGCTTGTCTCCTCCTTTCAGACCTAAATAGCTCCTTTTTAATTGACTTATTCTTCCCATTTATTAAAACATTATGTTGTGGTCGGCGTGTTTAATGCCTGTCTCTTCCTTTTTAAAGCTCCAGCAATGTTTCAGCAAACGTGTCGGTTTCCTAATTACACATTTCTTTAAAACAGATTGTCAGTTTGGATCAGTGACAGAAATCTTCCAGAATCGTTCTCCCTCTTTGTCTCTCTCTCTCTCTCTCTCTCTCTCTCTCTTTCTGACTTATCAAACATCATAGCATGCCATGCCTCTGTTTCATATGTACAATTTCATATTTCCATATTAGGTTAATAGAGCGTAATTTGCTTCGCTGTGCCCGTAATATCCCGCTCTCTTAGGAAGGCATATTTAATGTGTATTTTGCCCTCCCTGGCTTGTCTTGTTAGGGTTGATTGTTTGATTGTGTCTAACGGGCTGGCTCACCTCCACCTCAATTCAGCGCTACAGGCAATAAATACATATTTATTACTCCCTATTTCATTGCCCACGTACTTCTAAATGACTGAATTTATTCAGTCGCTTGACTGCTTTATGTAATCGAATGCTTTATGAATGCAGCAGATTAATTCATTAATTGCGACAGCCGTAATAAATTAGTGAAGTGATGTTCCTTTTATGATTGCTTTTAAAAGCCCCCTCCTGTGTTCGAGCGGTGAGCATCTCATTCTGTTCGGATGTCTGAAGAGAGGCAGGTCAGGGACCTGACACAACATTTAACTGTTCACACTACTTTTTGTCTATAGTTTGAATGAGGGGTCTTCAGTATTGCACAGGTTTCTGCACCCATTAAGACTTGCAAGGAAAACTTTATTTTAACTTAATGAATAGCTGCAGAAGAAACGGAACAGTATAAATAACAACATGTTGCCTCTTTTCACCCATCCACAGAGCTCAAGGAGAACCAGAACACTCCCTCCTCATGCTCACGCACACGCATGCAGCAGCCCGTCCTGCAAGCACCTGCTTACTAGATGTAGATATGGAATGCAGGTGGTGGAAGTTCCTTCACTGTGCCCCAGATACCAATATAACACAGATGTCATGGTGTTGTTCCAAAACCACAATCACAACATATGGTAATTGCTGCAGGATGAATTTGCTGGCCTTCTCTAGAGCAGGGGGCTGATAAAATAGAGTCAGCTACCGGTGCTGGCCAGAGCGAGCGGCTGCCAAAGCCGACTCTACGAAACGTCGGTTACGCGAACGAGGCGCCATCAGGTAAACCCATTAGCACTGCTGATAGCCGTCGCTGTACCAATGTCAAGTGTTCTGGGGGGCGAGTTATTCAGCAGCTGCGCTCCTCGTAGACGTTAGTGGATTGTTTGTACTTCTCTGAGTGCCCACTCTGGACTTTCCTCCTCAGATGGGCCTCTCTGTAGTGTGAATTTTAACATGTAGTACACGGTCGCTTGATCTGTTTACCTGAGGTCTTGGAGATCAGGGCACATGGAATGATGTCTGTGGTGGGTGGAAAAGTTCTCACCGGTGAGTTATAGCGTGTATGTCTGCGTTTATGTATGCGTGTATAAGTATTCCCCCCTGAATGAGGCAAAAGCAACCATACAGACATGTAATGACTTCATGCACTTGATTGAATTGGCAGTGTCAAAGAATTAAAAATGCGTTATGCGAAAAATAGGATCATAAATATAAATGAAGCAGACCTGCTCTCAGTGAGCTGTGATCAGTCTACTGCATCCAGCTCTTGACTAAAAGTGTTTGTTTCATTGCCAAATATTTGGGTTAGGTGAGAAACTATTTGTATGTTGTGAATTCAGGAAACGCTTGGGATATTTGCACATGATTTGACACATCTTGTTCTTGTATCGACTGTGGAAAAAAAAACAACTTCATTAATGTTGTCCAAATTGAACTTGTTCAAAATGTAATCAGTGTGATTTTTGGTCTTTTTTTTTTCAAATTAGTATCAGAAGCATCTAATTGCATCAAAGCCTTTTTTGCACTTTCCTCATCTGTATTAATAGCCAGGCTGATAATATAACCGTGGCTTATTTAAATGAGCAGAATTCAAATATTTATATATAGTCACAGTTCAGCATTGGACTTGAAATAGACCGTGACAGTTACGTCAACTGACCCAAAACTCTTTCCCACTAACTTCAGATCATCAAGCCATCCTTGTTGTTGAGTGTCGTTGTGTAAATAAAACGCACATTGTTACAAACTCTCATCTGGATTTAGGGATTCAGATGTTGGGATGTACTTGGTGCCAGCTCTCTCTCTCTCTCTCTCTCTCTCTCTCTCTCTCCTTAGTTACATATGTAGAGAAGTTGTTGATTTTCTCAGCCTGAGTAGAAGCGGTTCAGTTTTGCCTTTGAACAGATGAATTCTGCCATTATTCATCCTCACCTCCTGAGCCTACTGGTGGAAATTGAAAATGAGTGCTGTTTTCGGCTTCTCTAGGCAGTAGTTTTGCGCCTCAGAATACGAACGTACACACATACATTGTATTGAGAGCCTGAAATGAATGCTCCCCTTCAAAGTATCTGAGAACTGGGATTCTCAACAAGGGCTCTCTTGTGATTTTATGGCGCCACCATCTGGTCATCAGAGGGTCTGGTGAAAAAAGGGAATTAGAAAAGGACATTTTTCAAGCAAACAGTAGAATTCAATGTCAAAAAAACAAGCGAAATTTGGCTTTTTGATCCTTAAAAATAATTTCAGAAAGTTTGAAGGACATTTTGGTATGGCTTATTAATTTCTTCTGTATAATTCACATTTGTAATTGTGTGTGCTAGATGAATGTGTGTGTGTGTAATTGATAAAGGCATATGTATAAATGTACTTAAAAGTTAAAGGACAACATATTTTGTAAAAACAAAGAAACATAAAAGTATTAATCTGTGATGTTTCAATGTCTGTGAGCTTTGGGTTTGTCTCAGTTGATATTTTAAGGATAATTTTATTTGTCAGTCATATTTGTGTATAGAAAAAAAACAACAATGCATGATTGTTCCATTTATGGAAAACTAATTCAGCTGGCATCAACACTATAATGCTTTTGTAACTATTTTACATTTCGGTGAATGGGTGACTAATTCGTACGATCTCATTTGCATGCTTTTGTACGATCTACTTAAACCCCACTGATGGTATGTTTAGGGTTAGGGGTGGCCCGTCATGCTTCATTTTTTTTCTAATAGTCAATTCCCATCGTACGAATTCACACAAAACCACCATCTCATAACAAAAGCTATGCTTTCCTGTGAGAACAGGTTGAAAAGTTCACGTCCCTTCGTTGCAGCATTAACCGATTAGCATGTGTAAAATTATAACAAAGAGGGAGTTGAAAAACATCTCTTGGTAAATATGAAAACCCTCATCTGCGATCAGAAATCGTCATCCGTAATCATCACGATTCATAATGTGGGATGTTACTGAAGGCGAGAGAAAAATGATCGTGGAAAAATCATGCTTATTTAGCCTCAAACCCGACAGCTGCCTTTCTCGCTCTCATTTCACCCATGACTGAGGGATGTTCATGGACTATTTCTTAATTCCCCCTCTCTGAGACAGCGCAAAGCTGTGGACCGCACGCTTACGTGCATCTGCTGGTCTGGGAGTAATTGGCTCAATACACATATCGATCAGATGAGTATGAAAATGCCATCAGAATGTCAGTTGTTAAGTATATTGATTAAGCCGTAAAGTCTTGGAATCATTTGAAGGAGTTCTTGTTTCTCCGCTCTGCCACGGATACATTGTTGGGTAAATAAAACCAGCTCTTAATGAAGGAGAGCATAAATAAACATGTGGAAGGAGAGCTCAGGTTGGTCTGATGTATTGACTGCATGAAATGAGATCAGTGAATGGAGGTGTCGGCACATCAACGAGTGTGATTCTGAAGGGACGGCAGCCATGCTTAAGAATATCGGAGCTTGCATCACATAATAGGCAACAGGAGCTGGTCTTGACATGCATTGAGGTCTACAGTCTCTCAATGACTTTCTCTCACTGCTAGAGGGACATAGTCTCTCTCATGTCTTTTCTCTCGCTCTCTCTTTCTCTACAGCTTCTCCAAATACACACAGAGGGATCAAGGTTAGCAGAGAAAAAGGGGAATGAAAAAAGTGAGAGAAATCGATTGATTTTCTTTCTGTCCAAAGGCCTCTTTTGTGATGCTCAAGTTCCCTGGTTACGTTTTCTTTATCATGTTCCCAGAAAAACAAACTATAAAGCTTAAGGAGCGGTTGCCTCATTGTAGATGAACATAGCCAACATACATTTCAAATACAGTTAATAATGTTTGGATATTATTGGTAGAATGCTTCACCAGAGTCTCTCCTTGATACACCGAATGTTGTCTACCTGTTTTAACAAACGGGTATGAATATGTATAAATTCAAATTCATTTAACATTGCATTTCTTATCTGACTATTTTTATGGGAAAATGTAATTGCTTGTTAATTATAATAATTGTTCATTGCAAAAACAAGCTGCCAGATTTAGCTGTGTATTTGAGAGAACAAAGTTTCGCTTTTGCTCTGTGATTACTATGCATGTGTGTGTGTGAGAGAGAGAGAGAGAGTTATTGAGAAATCATAGATCTGTTCGGTTTACTGAAATAAAATCTAGGCAGACTCGTGGTGGTTTGTACATGCGTCCTGCTAAGCATACATTTGGAAGCGTACTTAAGAGTGAGAGCTGAGAGTTTCTCTGTCATCATCTGTGGCAGGCGTCCTGCCTGTGTTTTCTCAGCCGAGTGTTTAGTTTAAAGAGCTCTGGGCGCTTCCTCGACCACATGTTTGTGCTTCAGAGTGCCCCCTTCTCTCCTCTAGCACTCATTCAGGACAGTAGTCTCAAATAAAGCCTGCTCTTCTTTTACATAATTGAATGTGCACCCCCCCCCCCGAAACACATATAGATGCTTCTGTAAACTCAACCGCGACTGGACCTCAGTTACCTTGACGATTGGATCCTTCTGTAATGATAAATATATGTGCTCCAATTTCCCCACTCAAAATATGGTCTCGACACTCATTTTCTCTTCCCAGTCCACAAAAATGAAAATTTTCCTTCTAGGAAGCGGCCTTTGATGTGTGGTATTCTGTTTGATTTGCCCATTTTAAATTATGTGTGAATTATTTACACAAGCTGTTATGATGTCTCCAGCAACAGTGTGTATATTGTTCCAGTGAGTTAGAGTTCACAGCATGCTTCTGAATCCTGACTTTGTTGCAAAGCAAGGTGCAGAATTGGCTAATGTCTCTTCCCTGAAAAAAGAAGCAGCAGTGTTAATCCAGTAGATGGATCTCACATTTGAGACAGTTCACGCTAACTTCGTGAACTACTGTATGTTTCTTTTCCTTCAGTAGCTTTCAAGTAACTTTAGTCAACCGCGTCGCATCAATTGTTCTAACAAAAAAAATAAAATTGTGATGCAAATAAAGTGGATATTTGTAGGGATATTTGCTTAACTGTTTTTTTGTTTTGTTTTGTTTTTTAAACTTCTCTAACCGTAACCTAATTCTGTCTTCATTCACAGCAACAACAAAAACTTTGTTACTCTAGAGTAACTATTTCAGACACCACCAAGACCACATTTAAAACATTTTATTTTGTTTTCTTTTCATTGAAATCTAAACTAAACAGAAGCTCTTAAGGCCCGTCCACACCTGCAGACGATATCATTCTGTTTATTGTTGCCATTGCTCTTTGGCTTATGGCATTCTCAAATCATGACCATTAGGATTCATACTTAATGCTGCTGTCACAAAAGCAAAAGCACAAAACCCAAATACTAAGACATTCTGAAATTCGTGTGCAATTTATTTATTTAGTTGTTTTTTTGTTTTTACTCAAACTGTTATGTCGTTCATGTAGCTTGTAAAGAACATTTTAAATTAAGCAACAAGCATTTTTAGAAGTGGTCTCAGATTATTGGACTTGACTATATGTACATACAGATGGTTTAAATATTGGAAATATATTGTTTGATTAAACACATGTCCCTTGTTTAAAGTGGCAATGCTGTTAAAAGTGTTACATATTTATCAATGAGCACAATTTACATGATATTCTCTTCCAATTTGATCTCAAAGAACAGGTCTTAATGAATAAACCATTGCATTTGTAAAACACTTGACCTGACCTGTACTGTAGACCTCTGAGCACCACTATTGTGTTGGAACTGCATGAATTCTTCTGCATGCGGAAAATCCAGTTTTTCTCTGAAGACGTTGCCAGACGTTTATACTTTTAATACATGCATTGTTTACAGCAGCAGTTTGTCATTTTGTTATTTAAAACAATTAAAGCTGACAATTCACCAGCGCAATGTCACAACTAGAAGAGTATAGTGACACTCATGAGAATCTCAGATCGGTCAGCATCATGTCTCGTAACGCTTCCGTGTGGATGTTTAGAGTAAGAGTGAGAAAAAAACAAGAGTTTCTGAAGGCGGCGGAGACACAGTCAGATGAAATAATCATAGCTGTACGACACTGTGAGTGTGAAGTGGGAGGAAAGAGCTTGTCACCTCCTGCTGCTAGGCCTTTAATATTCACACAACCCCACTCGTCACATCCTCCCTTTAGGTGGGAAGAGAAAGAACCGCAGCAGTGCAGAGAAAGAGCGCTACTTCTATAGGAAAAAAGTCCCCAAAAATGTATAAAATATTTTATACAAACATTTAAAAATGATAAATGTATGGAATTGAATGGTTGGACTATCTATCTATCTGTCTGTCTATCTATCTATCTATCTATCTATCTATCTATCTATCTATCCATCCATCCATCCATCCATCCATCCATCCATCCATCCATCCATCCATCCATCCATCCATCCATCCATCCATCCACCTGCCTACCTACATATAGGAAAGCTCCCTTCCCTCCTGTCCTTCACATTTGTTCCTTCTCCCCCCTTTTCAATCCCTTCACCCTTTCTTCCCTCCTCTCAGTTCACTCAGAATCATCTTATGAAAAACATAATGTTCTTTGCCAGTGCAAGTGAATTAACAGTACTCTAGTAGATTATATTGTATCAACTGTTACCGCACAGATGCGTCAGGTTAGTAACGGACTATTGTCCAGTTTTGAGGTCCAGTTGAATTATATGGAATTATATAACTCTTGGCACTGGTTCAAGTGTACTTACTTTTTAAAACGTTCTATTCATAAAAGATTCCTGAAAAAAATGTACACAATTGTTTTCAATATTGATAATAACAAGAAATGTTTCTTGAGCAGAAAATCAGCTTTGATATCACGGGGAATATTGCAAATTACATTTTATAATATATCCAAATAGAAAAGATATTTTAAATTCTAATAATATTCCACAATATTAATGTTTTTAATCAAATAAATGCAGCCTTGGTAAGCATAGGACTTAAAAAATCAGTAAAAAAAATCAATAAAAAATCTTACCAATCCCAAACTTTTGAGCGATATATATTACTCTCAGTATGTTTCACACAATATTTCCTTCATAGTTATTAAAGTCTAAAAAAAATCTAAATATTTTTTTTTTAATTGGCCATTTGTAAATGTTTTGATATCAGACTGTTCCCATAAGCACATAATAATGATCTTTTCTCTAATTATCTAACTACATAAAACGCATGTGGGGGTTCTCCTTTGTTGTCTGAGCTTTGTTCTATGCTACTATTACTAAAATCCCAAGACAAAAAAAAAAGGCATTAACTGGAATATGAATTAGCTTTAAACTTAAAAGCTGCTACATTAGTAATACCACCCACAATTCAATGTTTAATTCTCTGCGTAACTTATTCTGTGCATATGAGCTTTGTATTCTATGGCAATGTATGGAGACACACAAGAGACTGAAATATCATGGGAGCTATTTGGGAAGTGTTCAGTTTGCCCTTGATAAATGATGATGTGCTCTTCCTGTTAGGGTCCGCCCCTCTCACAATTTAGTAAATAAATAGTATTGTAATGTTCCAGCATTCCAGCCCCTTCTTTTAGGTAAAATCTAAACTTCCCCATTAGGAGCAGAGTCTGTGAGCCTTTGAAGATAATTAGCAAATGCGGTGGAATGTCTGCAATGCTTGGCAGGTGCGTTTGATCAGTTCCATCAGGCGAAATGAGTGCTGACAGGGGTGGGGTGATGGGGGAGGGGATGGAGAGGTTACAGGAAGAGGGGGAGAGGTACACACTTTTCACTTAACACAGCAGAGAAAAAAAAAGACCTTTTGAAATGAGCTTTTGCTTGGATCTCTTGTGGGATCCTTGTCATGTTGTGTCTGTGTGTATATAAAAGTTTTGATAAAAGTCTTGCTATACACATGCATTATGATTCAAAAGTTTCTTGTATTGAAAGCTCACCAAGGCTGTATTTGTTCAAACAGTAAATACAGTAAAAATATAGGAATATAGTGATTTAAAGTAAATGTTTCTATTTTAGCATTTTAAAAATGAAATGTATTCCTGTGATGGCAAATTTTTTTCAGCAGCCACTTCTCCTTCAGAAATCATTGGTGCTCAAGAAACACTTATTATTATTATTATTATTATTATTATCAATGTTGAAAACCGTTGTGCTGCTTAGAAATGTCTTTACTGTCACTTTTGATCAATTATCAATGCATCCATGCTGAAAAGGATTAATTTCTTTAAAAAATAAAAAATAAATACTGACCCCAAACTTTTGAACGGAAGTGTATGTAAATGGCATTACATGACTACAGTAAAAAAATTATGGTTTAATCAAAAAATTGACTCTTCTTTTGAACATTTTCTCATATAAACAGTGTGAAGTGATTTTTGTTATACTCAGAATACTGCATGAGGAAAGTCCCTGTGAAAGTCATTAAAATATTCTCTTGAATTGTGATGGCCCTTACCACTGCGCTCTTTACCGTCTGTAAGTTTGCATTTGATAAATATGCTGTCCTGATTTACATTCAACAAAAGTTGGACATCCCACAACCATTAGAGGATCAGTGAGGCGTGATTAATAGTTTGCCAATAGGTCGAATAGTTGCGATTTTTAACAGCTACTTTTCAGCAGTGACACAGATACACAATGGAGCCCAATTAAACGAGTTACAATATGTGAGAGCTCATTTCAAGATGCCAAGAGCATATTTAATATATAAATGCTAATATTTGAAAGTCAAATTAAAGTTGAAAGGGCCCGTAATAACTGTTAATTAACTCTTGTTTTCTTTCTCACGCACCCCTCGACAAAGTTGAACCGACTGAAAGATTCACAAGGCTTCTCTTTAACATTTCGGACCACAAAGCTAAATTTCAAAGCATCAGGCTCTGCCTTTGAAGTGGGGTATTCTCTGTAGATTAGATATTATTTTAAGATCCCTTTGTTTAAAAATTCATTTTTATTATCCCTGCATGAAATGCGGGGGCAATTCCCTACATAGCCGACCATCAGTGCAATTAACATCTTCGATCGAGACTGCATTCCTGATAATTAATACAGACTTTGGGGCTCCCTTGTGATCGCTCACAGGGGTTTGATTCTTCTGCAGCAACCATTCATTTGCAGAATGAGATTCATCCTAATGAAAATGGAATGTGAAATTTTAATGAACATGACTGCCATGTCATAATAATAAAGACTTTGAAACAACACTAGCCTTCCACGCTGGCTGTCTGAACCCATGTAGCTACATCGTGCCAATTAAGTGTGATGGTAAAAATTAACACTTGTCGGTGTTCGGCAAACACACGGCCCGAACGAGGCTGTAAACAACTGTTTTGCAGGAGATTGTCATTACTGCCGTCTGTGCGCTGAGCAGAGTGATGACGGTGGGCGTTTTTTTTTTTTTTTCTTTTTCTTTTTTCGTCAATGCTGTTTGATCCGTCAAGCTCTTCTTCTTGTTTTAATTAATGTTGTATTAATATGTATACTAAATGCATGTTCGCACTCGAGGATTGGAATGATTAGAGAAACACGTTTGCTCTTTTGAGATCAGAAAGGCAGAATTAACAGTTTGTGTTCACTTGATGGATGTGAAGTTTTCACAACTTTGACATTTCGTTTGCACTTCAACGTCCTGCGTTCCCGAAGTCTTTTGCAGAATGCAAAATGTTGGTGTGCTTGTTTTATTGATCTTGCTGCAATGTCTTCTTTTTTGCTCAACACAACAGTCCCACACTTTTGGACCTTGTCAGCTTTTGTGCTTTTGGTTTGGATCTAAAAACAAGGGAAGTGTTTTAGAGGCAGCCATTTAAAGCTCTGTCTCTGTGTGTAAATGCAGGGTAAGACCGCCCATGGGAGTCCTCTAAGTGTTTTAAGGACATCCTTGAACATGGAGCTGCGTTTGATGAAGAACAAGAAGAGTCAGAAGATCCAGAGCATGAACAAATCAACTGTTCCCAGAGGAGAACATCTCAGCTGTCTACAAACACTGGTCCTGAGACAGTTTGAGCTGAATAGCGCTGTAGTCTTTTACAGCTGCCAGAAAAATCCTCCAACTGTTTCATGATCAGTTAGATGTGCATGGTGAGTCCACTGTCCCAGGCTAGGGGTAAAGTCAGATCTTTCAGCAAGGGAGAGACACAGACACAACTAATATTCATCTGCACATCACTCAGATAAAATGGTCCACTAGGCCCCAAAGGTTTTTTCAGATTTTTTTTTTTTTTTTTTTTTTAATATCGTTCTGCAGAGAAGTTGGTGTCAGAGGGGGTCATAACGTGTATTCTGTCTACATAAGGATTTAATGATCCACCGAGGATGATCGATCGCAGCAAGGATCTGACAGCTGAAAAAGAAAAAAAGCACAACCTTATAGCTGTCTCATCAGCTATGATATTGGTTTACATTTGCTATAGAGAATATCCCGTTCTGTCAAAATTCCATCACTATAGTTTTCACTGACCACAATTGAGCAAATGGTGTGACATCAAATGCAACGACCAAGTGTGATTTTATACACAGAAGTTAATATTGAGTAACTTACAGTTTGCGCACAATATTACAAATTGTTGCAAACGCTTTCAAATGAAATCTTTATGGCTTCTCTGTGCAAACACAGTAGTGTGGTTTCAATCCTGGATGAATCAGGCTCCGTCCAAAATCAAATATTTCCTACTATGTAGTAAGTGAAAAAGTTTGTGACACAAGATGTCCAAATTCACAGTACTTATAAAAGAGAAGGCAAAAAGTCCCCAGATGACCTACTACTTCCGGGTCTGCGAGATTCTGAAGTGTGCTTACAGCGGACACGTTAATATCCCATGAGGCCACAGGAGAGGATTTGTGATTGGTAGTAAAGCAATGAAACTGGCGCTGGTAGATCACATGAGAACGGCAACATGGCGAATGTACAATGTAAAAACTAAATCTGTAAAATAGCAGAAAAGGTACTGGCAGCTCATTACGCGGACATTATCCAGTAATTTTACAGACAATTCCGTTAGTGTAAGTTTGAGTTTGAGTGTAGTTTGTCTAGATTACATTCATTACTACCCATATTCACACCATATAAAACATGCTCAAACATTTTCAAAAAAGTACTTACTCGAGAGTATGTGATTGAACAAATTGATTGAATTATTGCCAGTTTCCACCCTCTTTTGGCATTAACCTTGTAACCTGCAAAAAGAATGACTGAAAAATCAGTGTAAATGATTTTATACTGTAATATGTGTTGTTTTTAATATTGCTTTATAACAATAATTCATTCAGGCTTAGTTACCATCTTATTTTATTTAACACTTTCGACACATGATCAGACATTATCCTTAAATTCATATAATGAAATAATATTAAAAATATCATGCACTGATTATTTTTATTTTCTTAATAGCTTACATGAAAGTCTATATATGCTAAAGAGCATAGAGGCCTCCTTGACTATACCATCATTTTAGTATAGTGGACAGAATTGTGTGTGCATAGAAAATATGCCACAAGTCAGAGAAAAGAACACAAGAAATTTTTAGGTGGCTTGCATGGCAAAACAGTTGTCATGTACTGTAAAGTTTACTTAAATTAAGTATAATTTTATTCAAGGTATAGTTACAGTAAGTGGATTTAAAAAAAAATGTTGCTTGTACTGTAAACCAGTGACCAGAAATCTTGATAAAAGCCTTCTATGGACACTGCTCTAGATCCTGTTGAGATGTGTTCATTTGAAGCTCTGATGCACCAGATGTTGCAGGTTTATCTGAACAGAATTATAATATGAACATGTAATTTTCCTGTGGTTCCATATAAATGCTAATCTGGAATCTGAGGGTTTCTGAAGCACACATAGGCAGCAACGTCATTACACCTTTTGAGGTCCAGAAAGGTAGTAAAGACAAGGCAACAAGTATACTTTTTGTGCGCAAAACAAACAAAAAAAAAACGACTTTTTAACAATTTGAACGGTTGTCAGACGCAGTTGGCATAACGAACGCAGTGCAGGCTTTCGTGTTCTCTGTCAGAACGGTGACTCCTGCATCGACATCAGTTGTCAAAGGGACTATTTTAACAATGTCTTTAATACCTTTCTGGACCTCAAAAGGTGCAATGACGTTGCTGCCGAAGCCCTTGGATATCATCAAAAAGATCTTCATTTGTTTTCCGAAGATGAACGAAGGTCTTACGGGTTTGGAATGACATGAGGGTCATTACTTAATGACAGAAATTTCATTTTTGGGGGAACTATCCCTTCAACACAAAAATCCTACAGTGGCTATATAGCTCACTAATTCAGAAACAGATCCTTATGCTGAATAAATAAAAGATGGCAGAAAGTTCTATCAGAGTTAATTCCACTCCGCTCAATTATACAAAGGCCCACGTATTGGAAAGTTTGAGCTGAGGACGATTCTAATAAATCTGCGCTTTAACACAGGGCATTTAATATCAGCGCTTCTTAATGGGGTCTTGGTGTTGAATTATCTATGGGGCCTCTGTGATTCTAGAAGGACCATCAAACCCCTGAACTTGAGAGCTCTGTCTTGTAATTGAATAATACATTACATGTGGCAATTATTTTCGTTAGAGCTAGACGGAGAAATCAATAACCAGGGGATCAGATCAGTGGCTGCTGTGCTCTTGTCTTTCCCCCCTTGTGGCCAATTACATCATCACAGCCCTAAACACCTGTGCTGTGTCCGTATGTCGACGGCCGGATCCAGAGGAATGTCAAATGAACGCAGTAGTGACTGGCGATGCATTTTGCAAGTTTCTTTTTGTTTGTGTTTTTTAGTTTTACCACAGATTGCACAAGCAGGTAACATAACCGATAGAGACGTCAGACAAATACAGGGTGAATGGGGGAGTTGTCTTATTTATTTATTTATTTATTTATTTATTTTGAGATAATAGATGCTAGTTGCAAGTACCAACCTAGAGTAATAAATTATGCAAGTGTGTTTAGCTCCAGGCAGTATTCCCCACGACATACAGCTATTTGATTAAGTGGGTTTAAGAAGGTCTTGTGTAATGAACTACTGCCTTTATGTCCACTGGCATATATAAACAACACATCTGTAAAGTATCACTCAGCGCACAGGAACGATTCTGTCCAGCCAGACGAACAAATACAATTTACGCCAGTCTAGAATATTCACAGCCGATAAAAAGGTGGATATCAGGTCTCATTAAATGTAGATGCAGCTTGTGGCTGAAGAAAACACTGGCTACATCAAAGGCTCTGTTACATGAATACTAATAAAGGTTTGGGCTGTACTCAGACTCCACATAGCCATCAGCACTGCTTTCTGCCTGTTCATATTTTGCTGTGATGTTTAACTAGTAATGTGTAGTATTGGTATTAAGTTCTCATGATTGACTGCTTGGTATTTGATTTTACTGCACTAATTTGACCATGTTTGTTGGTTTTACTCTGAACAGAAATCATTTCCATAAAGAATGAGTCCAGACTGATGGTAATCAACTTGAAAAAAGTTCTCCTGATTTTTTTTTACGGTAGAATTAGACTGTAGAATACAGAGCCCTGCACGTGACGCATGAAAGAAAAGCGTAATATTTTGGCCACAAATTAACCATGATTTATTAACTTGTGGCCACGTTTTATTAATTTGTTCTCTGAGTTAGTTATATTGTGGCCATGTTGTAATAATTTTAGTTCAATCATGGCCACTTTGTACTGTTTCATTCCCTTGTTTAAATTTAGTTGAAACGTGGTCACGCATGTTATGTAATCAGAAATCAGAATGAGTAGAATGATTCATATAATTGTCATTGGTTTCTAGTAGATTTAAGTTAAAGACATAGTTCGCCCCAAAAATGAAGATGAATTTATTCACACTCATGTGGTTCTTTTGCCTAGTAAACACAAAAACTTTCTAATACTGTTTTCCATGAAACGAATGAATGGACTGGATCGACTGAAGCTTTTGAACTTCAAAAGCACCAAAAACATGATCCATATACAATTTGTGCTCTATATTTCAACTCTTTTGAGTTGAAACACTCTTAAAAATAAAGCTTCCAAAAGGGAGTTTTCACAGCAATGTCATAGAAGGACTTTTTTGGTTCCCCAAGGAACCTTTCAGAGCAGAACGAATTTTTCTTTAGTGTGAAGAACAGTTTAATAATCAAATCTAAAGAACCTTTCTCTACGATAAAGAACCTTTCATGCAATGGAACGTTTCCATGGATGTTAAAGGTTCTTCATGGAACAATAGATGCCAATAAAGAACCTTTATATTGTGTGTATAGATTTCTGTGAGGAACTTAAATTCACATTATTATTCACTTATAACCTTCTCCTTCACTAAGTTGTTGACCTCTGTGTCCAAATCAACTAATTCACTGAAAAGATCCAACTTTATTCATTCACAAATCAGATATTGCAAATTGCCTCATGAACTCACAAAGAAAAGCTAGGTTGAATATTGAGATCTTTGGCGAATAATTGTCCTCGGTTAACTTTAAAAGACTTTGTATTTGAATGGATTGAATGGATCATCATCATGAAAAATATGCTCAATTGTCTTCTTTTGTGTTCCATGAGAGAGAAAAAAGTCATTACTGAAAAGAAAAAACATTAGGCCTACTGGGTTTTCTATGTTTTTTAACCTAGTATTTAGAGCATAGGTCTCAGTGGCCAGCCTGGAACAAAGAGCTGCAGAGGAACACAAGAACAGAGACTCCATCCACGCTGCAGGACAGAGAAATCTGCCCTGGACCAGAGTGTCAAACAGATGAGAGAAAAGGGCCTCATGAAATAAAGATCATTTTCTCAATCTTACCGTAGCATGGCGCTGAAGTACAGAGAAGAGAGAAAGAAAGTGGCACTGGGGTGAGTTTTACAGAAGGTTAAAACATCCACGGGCTACTCCAATGAAGACATGCACTAAAGGAGCTCACATCAAAAGAAACCTGTGTTTTTTTTCTCCTATTCTGTGTGGTGTCTTTCCATATTTTATGAACAAAGGCTTTACAGGCCTGCTGTTCTCTCAGCTGATGTATGAGCACAAGCCTCTGTACACCTCTTCCTGAAATAAAAAAAAGTCTTTTTTTACCCTGTGTTTGTAGAATCCCAATTGTTTAAGCATAGATGAAGAACTGTACTAACAAGTGGACATCTCTAGCCAGCCTGAAGGGCAGATCCAGTATCTTCACATAAAAGACCCCAAATGACCTATAGTTGCAGGGCCTTTAAAGACACGGATGACAATCAAAAGGACAAATGTGACTGGCTGTGGCACGGGAGCAATACAGGCCCCGCAGTTCTGTGAAGTCTTTGACCTGAAAGTTCAAAGCCCGCAATGGACCTTTGGACCTCCCTCTGAGAGCCCCAGACAAAGGCTTTGTTCATACTAAAGCAAAAAACACCGGCATTGTTCCCTTTGAGCCATGCAGCACCTGTAGAAAGTGGCGAAACCATGCTGACAGTGAGAAGAACAGGAGCACAAAGCGGCATTTCATCTGGTGGGATGTGAAATTGCATTTCAGAGCTTCCTGACAGATGCATATTTTCTTCTTTTCTGTAAATGATTCTGAGAGAGCCCAGCGGTTGAGCGGTTGTTGCTCTCAAAGAGTGAGTGATGTGTTTTTGTAAATGATGAGATGCATTTTCTGCAGTCTATCTCTTCTCTTCATGTATATTCAGGATAATATATTCCCTTGAGGGTTAGTTTGACGGCAAGAGATTAGAAAACATAACAACATAAATTATCTTGAAAATCAAGATATTTGTCCACTGAAAGTTAGTCATTGGTCTAGTTTGACATATATGGTGTTGGACATTAATTCTGTGATCTGTCAAAGGAATGTCAATTCATCAAAATACATGTCAGAATAAAACCCATTAATAGTTGATCATTAAGTCCTAAGCAATGTTGTCATAGACAGTATATAGGGCAAATATACACAGGTGCATCTCAATAAATTAGAATGTTGTGGAAAAGCTCATTTATTTCAGTATTTCAGTAATTCAACTCAAATTGTGAAATTTGTGCATTAAATGAATTCAATGCACACAGACTGAAGTAGTTTAAGTCTTTGGTTCTTTTAATTGTGATGATTTTGGCTCACATTTAACAATAACCCACCAATTCACTATCTCAACAGATTAGAATATGGTGACAAATATTCATTGCCAAAGAAGCTGGCTGTTCACAGAGTGCTTTATCCAAGCATGTTAACAGAAAGTTGATTGGAAGGAAAAAGTGTGGAAGAAAAAGATGCACAACCAACCGAGAGAACAGTAGCCTCATGAGGATTGTCACTTCATGAATTTGGATGAACTTCACAAGGAATGGACTGAGGCTGGGGTCAAGGCATCAAGAGCCACCACACACAGATGTCTCAAGGAATTTGGCTACAGTTGTCATATTCCGTTTGTTGAGCCACTCCTGAACAGACATGAATAGAGGCGTCTTACCTGGGCCAAGGAGAAGAACTGGACTGTTGCCCAGTGGTCCAGAGCCCTCTTTTCAGATGAGACCAAGTTTTGTATTTCAATTGGAAAACAAGGTCCTAGAGTCTGGAGGAAGGGTGGAGAAGTTGCTTGAAATCCAGTTTTAAGTTTCTACAGTCTGTGATGATTTGGGGTGCAATGTCATCTGCTGCTGTTTGTTCATTGTGTTTTTTGAAAACCAAAGTCACTGTACCCGTTTACCAAGAAATTTTGGAGCACGTCATACCGACTAGCTTTTTGAAGATGCTGATTTCATTTTCGAGCAAGATTTGGCACCTGCCCACACTGCCAAAAGCACCTACAGTTGGTTAAATGACTATGGTGTTGGTGTGCTTGACTGGCCAGCAAACTCACCAGACCTGAACCCCATTGAGAATCTATGAGGAAATGAATGTCAAGAGGAAAATGAGAAAAAATAGACCAAAATTGAACATACAAGGCCAACAATTCACAAAAAAATGTTTTATATATATATATATTGTTTTTTTTGTCTTATGAAGTATTCTAATTTGTTGAGATAGTGAATTGGTGGGTTTCTGTTAAATGTGAGCCAAAATCATCACAATTAAAAGAAGCAGAGACTATTTGTTTCACAATTTGAGTTGAGTTACTGACATGAATGAACTTTTCTACGACATTCTAATTTATTGAGACGCACCTGTATATATATATAAACTATTAAACTGCTAGTTAATGCAAATATCTAATCGTCCAATAACATAAGCGAATAATAAGCAGAGAAAAGTGATCTTGAACGTGGCGTGGTTGTTGGTGCCAGACAGGCTAGTCTCTGTATTTAAGAAACTGCTGATCTTCTGGGATTTTCACGCTCAACCATCTCTAGGGTTTACAGAGAATGGTCCAAAAAAAGAGAAAATATCCAATTGAATGGCGGTTCTGTGGGTAAAAATGCCTTGTTGATGCCAGAGGTCAGAGGAGAAAGGTTTGAGTTGATAGAAAGGCAGCAATAACTCAAATATCCACTCGTTACAACAGAGATCTGCAGAAGAGCGTCTCTGAATGCACAGCACATCGGACCTTGAAGCAGATGGACTACAGCAGCAGAAGATCACACCAGGTGCCACTCCTGTCAGCTAAGGACAGGAAACTGAGGCTACCAAAATTGGACAATGGAAGATTGGAAAAACATTAACTCGACTGAATTTCTGCTGCGACATTCATGTGGCAGGGTCAGAATTTGGCATAAACAACATGAAAGCACGGATCCATCCAGCACTGTATCAACAGTGTTTCCTTGGCACACTTTGACTAAACCCCAACTGCCTACCTGAGTATTGTTGCTGACCATATCCATCCCTTTTTGTATCCATCTCGTGATGACTACTTCCAGCAGGACAATACACTACAAATCATATCAACTGGTTTCTTAAACATGACAATGGGCCTCTTTCATGAAACACAAGCAGAACAAATTTTGTGTAAAATGATTGTAAAGCCATTCAGACGGAAATGTTCGGATTCATGAAAATGTTAGCTGAGAGTTGAAAACTGTTCAACTTTGGGTAAAACGCCACTCTAGGACAAATACTACTCTAACCAATTATCGTAATTGTACAAAGACTGAAGAACAATGGAGAAGATAATATTTCTGGCTACTGCATTTTTATGTTCAATAATATTCTTCAAAAACGAGATACTAGTAACACGTTACTGCTATGGATGTTCCAAATCATAGCAACCGTCTCAGCTGGAAAAACACTGTGCCTCCAAAACACTGTTGCCATTTTCAGAAGAGCAGCAGGCATTTTTTCAGCTGGTTAAAAACGCTTTGGTGGACATTGAATATGTATTGTAAGGCATATGAACGGTGAGAGCTCAACGCACAGCAAATAAGAAAACACATGCAAATTACAAAAAAAACGTGATCGGTTTGACAACACATGTGCTGCAAATCCTCACAACACGTACAAACACAAAAACGCGCCGCATATACAAAAACACGCAGCAAAAAGCGCAAAACACAACGGAAATGTTTCAAGGGGGACCCCAAAAAGTGACGGACCCTACTTGACAACAGCACAAACTAAAAAATATTAAAATATATTATGTAGGCATTAACTCCATGTAATGTGTTTCACTAACAGAAAAGTGTTTTAATATGTGGAATTGTTGTTAACTCATTAAACTTTAAGAGATGATGATTTAGTGGATGATTTAAAAATATTCGTTAATCATCTGAAGCGTACTAATGTGACGTAATCGTAACGGCCGCCTGAGGCGCTCCACGACACGTCAACTGTGAAAAACACTTTATTAAAAATAATAAATACATGAAACAATGTACATTTGTTTATAGTATTTAATGAATGTGAACACATTGTGCACTCAAATGCCGTACACTATATAGGGATTAGTGAATGAGTGAAGGGTGAGTTGAACTGGTTTTGGACACAGCTAATAAGCAGGTCCTAGTAGGCTCCGTCACTTTTTGGGGTCCCCCTTGAAATATTTCCGTTGTGGTTTGTGCTTTTTGCAGCGCTTTTTGTATATGCAGCGCGTTTTTGTGTTTGCATGTGTTGTGAGGATTTGTAGCACATGTGTTGTCAAACTGATGATCACGTTTTTTTTATTTGCATGTGTTTTCTTATTTACAGCGCTTTGAGCTCTCTCGGTCACCGTACATATGGCCTATTAGTGTCTTTTGTATTTATGCAAAACCTGAGAAGGGAGTCGAGAATATTCTACAGCGTTCCGTAATTCACATTGTTGTAATTCATAGGTGGGGATTATGCTAATTGTGAATAAGCATGCCTGTGCGGCTGATTTACAAAAGATTGGAATCATTAACATACACACTTTAACTATCAAATCTGATGTTAACGAAACGTTTGTAAATCTAGGTCCGGGAAGGTCAGTTTTCCACAAATTACTCAGTATTTACTCATTTATTTACAAAAGTTACATAAATGAGGCCCAATGAGTTCACTATAATCAAATGGCCTCCACAGTCACCTGATCTCAATCCAATAGAGCACCTTTGGGATGTGGTGGAACGGGAGATGTTCATCATGAATGTGCAGTCGACAAACCTGCAGCAACTGTGTGATTCTGTCTTTTCAATATGGACCAAATTCTCTGAGGAATGTTTCCAGCACCTTTTGCCACAATGCCATGAAGAATTACATGACTAGCCCAGGCTCATTAGAAAAAACGTACCTGTGGGAACATTTTTGCAAAAACAGAAATACGAAGCGCCATGCATGTTTCCATGACAATTTCAATGTGAAATGTCCACTGAGTGGCACTAAAAGTGTAATGCTCCATTCACGTTTTAAAATAACATACCACATTACACCTAAACCTACCTCTTCTACCGTGAGTAATGTTTTACGAGAATCGTACACAAGTCTTCCGCATCCTAGTTTCCAAGCAAGCTTGTTACGTCAGAAAAACAAAATACATGGAGCTGGTTAAGCGATGCAAAGTCCAAAATGTATTTGTTTGCAAATCATGCACTTTGGTAAAAACTGTTTTGAGATCATAACATAATATTTTGCAAGGAGACATGAAACCAAGTTTTTATTAATCCATAATCTGACCCTGTGTATGAAAACGATTAAAAGTGCTGGCTGTTGTACTGCATTGCATGTCATTAAAAACCCTATTTTATGCAGAACTACTTCCTTCCACCACGGATTCAAATCTCAAGATGACAGTTTATCAGTTGTGACCAAATCTCCATTACTAATTCTGAAACGTCATTTTAGAACTAGTAAAATTGAGTCGCTTCACTTTCACTGAAGTCAAAATCACAGTAACTAATGGACACTTCCTCAATACCAAATACAGGATATATATATATATTTTTTTTAAATAATTTTTATTGAATTTATTACTCACCCTCATGTCCTTTCTCAGCCGTAAGACCTTTGTTCATCTCCGGAACAGAAATTAAGACATTTTTGATCAAATACGAGTTTTTTATTTCCCTTAGAAAGCAACAAAATTACCACGTTCAAGGTTCAGAGAAGTAGGAAAGACATCACTAAAATAGTCAGTGGTTCAACCTTGATGTTATCATATATATATATATATATATATATATATATATATATATATATATATATATATATATATAATGTACTTGATCATCAGGTCCTAAGGAAAGTTCTCTGTTGTTTGCATTTTTGTATATATATTTATATATATGAAATGTATAATTTTAGATTTGTTATGATCATCTATGGGTATGTATATATATATATATATATATATATAGAGAGAGAGAGAGAGAGAGAGAGAGAGGTAGGAAAGACATCGCTAAAATAGTCTGCGGTTCAACCTTAATGTTATAATATATATGAAATGTATAATTTTAGATTTGTTATGATCATCTATGGGTGTATATATATATATATACCCATAGATGATCATAACATGTCTAAAATTATACATTATACATACATATACAATTTATACATTTCATTTTATATAAAATGTAGTAATAGTTGATCTTAAAGAAGGTTTTCTGTCATTTGTGTTTACGTATGAATTATATATTGAGAAATAACAGTATCTAGTTAAAATGCTATACTAGAAATCTTAAATTAAAATGATAAATATGCATTGCAACAGCTGATCATCAGAAATTAGTAAAAAAAAATTCAGTAAAAGTTCAAAATTTTAAATCTATAAAATTATATTTATTTAAACTTAATATATTAAAATAAAAATAAAATAATAATTATATCTAAAATCAAGTAATTGTTGATCATCGTCTTATGAAAGTTCTCTGTTGTTTGCATTCACTCACAGGTGTCCTGGAAAAAACAGTCTGTTTAAACTCCACGCCTGCTGATCACATAGGCCAATATTGTCCAAACCACCCTTTCCTTTAACGTATCCTATAGCGTTGATTGGACCTACAGTTTTTAGAACAAGTAAAGCTTTGTGAGGGGGTACACAAGCGTACCTGTGTCTTTAGTGACAGTGTGGAGAGGAGTTGAAATTCCTGCTGTAGCAGGTTGAGGTGGCTCTGGCCGGTAGCCCCTGGTGCTAGTTAGCCGTGTCAGAGGAGAGCAACTAGTCTCAGTGCTCTTCATGCAATGCTGCCCCTGTCTCTCCAGAGACAGTGGGGGTTTGATGTTAAAAGTGTGGCTGGAAGACAATACTGAGTGTGTGTGATCTATTCGGCCCTTTGGTCTATCGTAGGCTGAGGGAAGGTGAGTCAGGCACCTCGACACTAATGATCTTCCACAAAAACTGCTATAAGATTTAGGTAGGCTACTGAAACTTTTCCTTGAGCCCGAGAAGCATGATTTTCTCTGATCAAATACATATTTATTTCATAGTCAATTTCAACCTTATCTTTGAGAGCTTGTCCACTTATATGATTAGTGAGCTATGTCAACGTTAGCCCTCAACTTTAATATATATCTGATTACAAGAAGCTTTCTCCCACAGGCCACTGGTCAAAGCAGCACAATCAACTCATTATCAATGCAGACATCAATGATTCATGGATCTAATGAGACAGAGACTGGATTATTAGATGCTTGCCTCTCCAGGAACATGAGAAGACTTTCTTTAGACCTGTTGTGCTGCTGGTCCTCACTGTTTGATGTAATTACTTCAGTCACAGAGTGATGGAATCATATCGAACATGTGCATGCACACAAGCCATGATGGCACTTTCATTATGTAATAAGGAACATTTACTGTTAGTACAACATTGACATGATTTTTTTTCTATCTACGTGAAGAAATTATCGACACAGAATATATGGAAATAAAATCAATTCACACAATGAATTAAAAAATATTTAAAAACTATTAAAGAACTGAACTCTTTAAGGACAAATTGATAAATCGACTGATTAATGAACAGTGGACATTTGTGAAATACCATCACTAAATTCTTTTTCTAAAACATGTTATATAGTTTCATGGACTTTTAAATTAAACCGTGAAACCCTCAATCTTTTTTTCCCCACCATAATTATATCCAACATTAAACTGTTGGATGCCACAATATAGTTTATTAACAACACATTTTGACCAAAGACCAAATAGCTTGTTCTAATTAAAACCAGAAGAGTTTGATCCATTCGTCTTTATGATGTTTCATCATTTTGTTTGATTGCAAGGAATTTTACATATTATATTCTATAATCAGTAACTGTAATAAGAATTAATGGAAAAATGAATAAATAAAAAAATTAGCTCTATTTGAGAGCACAAACACTCAAGGAAAAGCTTCAAGCAGCATGGAGAACAAATGTACTACTGAAAGACTATTTTCTAGCATAAAAATGGATCTGCACTGACATCTAGAGGAAATATTCTGCATCACCAGTAGGATGGTAGATATTAGGTATGAGCAAACTGTTGGTATGATTCTTTTTTCACATAAAAAGTAATCAAAGAAAATAATATTCTTTAGGCAAAATCAGATAAAACTTTTAACCATGCAATCATCACAGCATTCTCTCTCACCATGGGTATATGCATTATTCCTTCAGAAATATTATGATACAATATTTAGCAAATTTTAAAATGCTGTTAAAAACATACCAAAACAGATCTTTTAACAAACATTGAACTTTTTTGGGGGAAAAATCGAAGAAACCGTTTATCACAAATTCAACCTTTTTTATGCACATGAATAAAAACTAATCTAGTGCATTTTTTTCTTCCCTCTTTTCCTCTGTGCAGGCGTTTAATCAAATGTCTTCTGGAGTGCTCTTCTTGTCATTAACTGTAGGATACAGAGTGCAAAGGTGGACTTAAAAGGTTTTTTATCCTGTTGCGCCCTCTATAGGCCATAATCTGCAACTAGTTGACGTCATGCATAAAGTGTCAGAATGTTAAAATCGACTAGTTGATTAGTTGGTGCAGCTGAGCAGGCCCAGCGTAATGACAGAGGAAGCTGCCGCCATGAGGCCCAGCAGCTTCTGAAACCTCTTTGAGGGGGAGAAGAGACCCCATCTTGAATTAGGCAGCCATGTAACTGATTTTCAGGGAGCATTCCTATGAGAAAACACTCTCAAAGTGTCCCAAGGCTGCGTCAAGACCTATTGGAAATCGCTCCACTTTTACCACGAGTGGGTAATGCTGGGCTAAGTTTCCAGGAGGAAAGTGGCCATGACAGATGCCTCCAAGACGGGATAGGGCACCCTGTGTGACGGCAGAATAGCCTTCAGCTCATGGGCGACCCCTATGCTGATCTGGCAGAAATGAGGGATTCTGGCTTACAAGGAGTTCCAGCCGGAACTTAGGGGTCATCACGTCCTGGTCCTCAGACAACAGACTAAACGGTGGTTGTCTTTATAAACCACCATGGAGGTATCAGGTCTTGCCCTCTACACATACTGGTGAACTGTCCTCTCCTATAGGCACAGAGGAACTTCCAGTCAGTGAGGGCAGTTTACGTGCCGAGCTCCTCAAACGTAGGAGCAGACATGTTGTCCAGCTCCATGGGCCCAGCTACTGTCTCTCTCAGGCAGGGGGACAATTTAGCTCTCCCCACTGGAGTTATGGAACTTGCATGTTTGGCTCTATCTATGGAACCTTTCTGCCTTGGCTTTGGGCCTACCGACAGTAAAGTGGTCAATAGATCAAGAAAGGGTTATGTGCCGAAAGTGCTCTCTACCCTATTCAGAATGCAGGCTGATAGCGCTGTCACCTCTTCCGCTTGCGGAGAACAAGCAGGCACCACAAGCACCTCATCCACTCTATATACTGAGCACTCTAGCTGATTTCAGCAATGAGAGCAGCTGTTTGTCAGCTTCGAAGGCTGGATTTCCAGATGACTTCCAATTCAGTGAACTTATTGTGGGGTCTACTCCACTAGAGGTATGGCCTCCTCTTAGGCGTGGTCCAGTAGAGCCTCTATCATAGATACCTGTACAGCGGCTGGCTGGTCCTCGCTGTACACTTTCACCAGATTTTACAGTCGGGTGTTGTCAGTGTAAAATACTTGTGTAAAACCACAGTCTGGAGCCTCTCCTTACGCAGCTAATCATGAGGTCCTCAAACGAGTGCCCCTCAGCTGTCGGCTCAGTGCTGTTGGATAAAGTTCCCATAAGCATCAGCGAACTGGCGCAATGCGAGGGAACTGTATCAAAAGGGATCGTTTATGGTTCCCTGAGATAACGAGCATTGCGTTACTGTGCTACTACGCTGCACAGCGAGTCAAGCTATCCGCTCCTCAGTCAAAAGATTCTGACGAAATGCTATTTTTGCATGACTAATATAGGCCGTCATATAGGCAGGTGCACAGACATGAGCCAATCAGGCTTCAGGATTCGGATAAAATTAGTTTTCCCAGCGAACTGACGCAATACTCATTCCTCATCTCAGGGAACCAGGGTTACATTTACATTTTTCATCATTTAGCAGACGCTTTTATCCAAAGCGACTTACAAGGGGAGCAATTAGGGGTTAGGTGTCTTGCTCAAGGGCACCTTAGTCGTGGTATCGAAGGTGGAGAGAGTGCTGTTTATTCACAATCCCCACTTTCAATTCCTGCCGGCGTGGGAATCGAACCAGCAACCTTCAGAGCCCAACTCCCTCACCACTAGGCCACGACTACCCGTTACATGAGTAACCATAAAGTTGGAGATTAGTGATTTCCAAACAGGTATATGTGGAAATATTTTGATGTTGCTTTGTTATACAGATTCAAGTAAATGTGCATTTACTTGTGTGACTAATTATAATTCTACATGATGTCCCGTATAATATGAGAAAGCAGGAAAACCTGTAGCTTGGTGTTAATGACTAAACACCGGCTATATATAAAATACACAAATTAAGGATGACACAAAATACTCACACCAGGCTATCATATTTAAATTTTATTAGGGCTCAGATACATTTATTTTAGGCTTTGTTGTCAACACACTGCAGTATTGTAATCACTGAATGACAGCTTGGTGGGCAACTAAGCATTCAAATTAAATAAAGAAAAGCAAAATACATCGAAGAGTAAAAAACTTGTATTAGCCTAGACTAGCATGAGTTATTTGTTCATGTTGATCTGTCCATACCTATCTGAATGCCTATAATTAATCAGGCAAAACAGCTCAGATGATTTATCATATTACACAAACTATGCATTGTTTTGAACATGCAAATTGTTGTCGTTAGTACTTAACATAGAAACTTCATTACTTTTTCGAAATAATCCATTAAAGAAGTTGTGATTGGAGAAGTGTGGACTTATTTTCTGTTCCATTCATTTGTGAGTTGTCTCAAAACTACGGCCTCAGCAGGGGAAATATCATGGATAGTCTTGTATACTCCACCTACTGGAACAGTTTGCCACAGGAACTGAATACCAGGATGGTTTGATGTTTGGTTGACCAATGTAGAGATCGAATATTCAAGCTTTTATCCATTTTGGTTTTATTTTTAGAACAAAGTGTAATAAAAAAAAAAAAAAATCGACATGAGTTTAGTTTATTTATGTTCATGAGAATATGTAATAAATGAATGGTTTCTCTCTTTTCCCATTTTGAAGACAAAAATGAGAAAAAAATTATCCTAAGGGACCATACACTGACCCGGGACCTCACACAGTCTGTGGGGTAAGTTGTCACAACGAAAACCTGCTGTTGATTGAGTTCTTTTTTTTTAGAAAAAAGGAGTAAACCCATAATTACTCAATTTTGCCGATAAGTTAAAAAAGCGAAATTAGTTATGGCTTGAACAGAGCATAAGTTCATTGTTTTGCCTCCGGAGGAATTGTAAAAGGTGGCTGCAGTTTCGGTTGCGGTGCTCGGTGACTGAAGCCTATCTAACTCTGAATAGCATGAAATGCGCTAATGACATTTAATGTCTGTGAAGATATGAAAGCATATAGGCAGGTAGGACATCTCATTACATTTGGACCGAATGCAATGATTGAACGAACGTTTTATGGTCCTGTGCCTTCCACAGACCACATACACCAATCAGGCATGACCACTGACAGGTGAAGTGAATAACACTGATTATCTATTCATCACAGCATCTGTTAGTGGGTGGGATATATTAGGTAGCAAGTGAACATTTTGTTCTCAAAGTTGATGTGTTAGAAGCAGGAAAAATGGGCAAGTGTAAGGATTTGAGCGACTTTATCCAAAGGCACTGAGCCGACAGCTGAGGGGCACTCGATTGATTAGCTGCGTAAGGAGAGGCTCCAGACTGTGGTAGAGTCTGCCTACACAGGGCCAAATTGGGATGGCTGGGTCACTTGGTTAGAGCATCTCCAAAACTCCAGCTCTTGTGATGTGTTTCCAGTCTGCAGTGGTCAGTATCTATCAAAAGTGGTCCAAGGAAGAAACAGTGGTGAACCGGCGACAGGGTCATGGGCGGTGGCCGGACAAAGCTGGCCCGTGTGGTCAGATCCAACAGACTACTACTACTGTAGCTACTCTAGCTCATATTGCTCAAGAAGTTAATACTGGTTCTGATAGAAAGGTGTCAGAATGCAACAGTGCATCGCAGTTTGTTGAGTATGGGGCTGCATAGCTGCAGACCAGTCAGGGTGCCCTTGCTGACCCCTGTCCACCGCTGGAAGTGCCGATAGTGGGCATGTGAGCATCAGAACTGAACTGCGTTTGCGTCGCTTACCTGGGGAACACATGGCACCAGGAACCACTATGGGAAGAGGGCTAGTCGGTGGAGGCAGTGTGATGCTTTGGGCAATGTTCTGCTGGGAAACCTTGGATCCTGCCATCCATGTGCCAGTGACCTCCCTAAGCATTGTTGCAGACCATGTACACCCTTTACTAGAAATGTTATTCCCTGGAGGCTGTGGCCTCTTTCAGCAGAATAATGTGCCCAGCTGCCACAAAGCAAAAATGGTTCAGGAATGGTTTGAGGAGCACAACAACAAGTTTGAGGTGTTGACTTGGCCTGCAAATTCCCCAGATCTCAATCCAATTGATCATCTGTGGGATGTGCTGAACAAAACAAGTTTGATCCATGGAGGCTCCACCTCACAACTTACAGGACTTGAAGGATCTGCTGCTAACATCTTGGTGCTTTTATACAGTGATAAAGGTTATGTCAATTAGCATTGCATTATAAATATACTTTATTATTATGAAAGCTACCCAAAAACAAGCATCTGCTGGCTGTTACGTATCTCAAGTGCAGGGGACTCGCTCTGAGGGAGGCCTTCTAAGGCCAGCTAACCAAAACGAGTCTTGTTTCTACAAAACACCCACACTGATGGGAAATTGCTCACAGAGAGGCCTGCTAAGGCCTTACTATATGATGGCATGTCATTAAAAGCTATCAGAAACCGATTTACAGGGGGCTTCTCATAGTCAAGTCAAGTCAAGTCATCTTTATTTATAAAGCGCTTTTTACAATGCAAATTGTGGCAAAGCAGCTTTACATTCTATATATTATTGATTCATTCCGTTGCAAATATCTGTAGTTATTAGTCTAGTTAATTTAGGTATAGCAGCACAGCAGAAAACAGTGACGTAATCGTCCGGCTCAGCTCAGTTCACACACAACGGCGCCAATGCAGGCATACTAAAAACACTGCTGAATATCAAGCAAGTGTCCCCAACTTAAGCAAGCCAAAGGCAACAGCGGCAAGAACCAAAACTCCAACAAATGGAGAAAAAAACCTTGGGAGAAACCAGGCTTGGTTGGGGGCCAGTTCTCCTCTGGCCAACAGTGAACACTTGTCCGATACTCAGGCAGAGTTACAGGTCATTAAACCGATTTGGAATCGCAACAGTCAAAATATTTAATCTAGTTCCATCTGGTTTAAGATCATAGGGAGGCCTATTAAAGCCAGTTACCTGACAGTGCGTCTGCTGGCTGTTAGGAACCCAACATGATGGGGGACTCGGTCTCAAGGGAGCCCTGCTAAGGCCAGCTACCTTATAGCAAGTCTAGTAGCAAAAATATAATATTTACACAGTGCCTAAGCCTGGGATCTATAATTTTACCAACGAGCAGTGTAATCAGTAAAAGCGCTTTTTACCCTTTAAGCAAGGGGATTAGAGTCTTAATTCCACCATGCCCTGGAGGAGGCACCAACGGGGCCAACCACTCCAGAGGAGCACGGGTATCAGCTCATGGTAATGTTCGGGGCTACAAGGGAGCGTAAAAGATAACTAGATCGAAGTGAAGTTGGGGAAACAGGAGGAGAAAGAAGAACGAAGAGGGTTGTTCTGGTCTCCCTTTGAGGGAAGAGATCCATCACCGACGCTGACTGCGTTTGTGCTGGATCACCCCCCATAGATCCTTCTTTCTGGAGTTTCGCCTTCTCTGCCAACTACTCCTCCTTGGAGAGGGCGCACAAGAGGTGACGCAAACCTTCAGGCCCTGTCTCTGGCCTTCAGGTCGGGATGGGCAGGGCTCTCCTCTCTGGGTGTAGATTCAGTTCTCAGCAATGTGTATGTTTTAAATGCAGCTGAGTGCTCCTTTGGCTCTCTGAACTTTCCCACCACCGCCTCGACGGAAGTGCCGGAAAGTTCTGAGGGCAAAACTGCCACATTGAGAAAGCCCTTTTCTTTCTCCCTGATGTCGGCCAGGTTCAGCCACAGATGCCTCTCCATTGCCGCCATCAATTTTCTCACAGTTGGCACAGGCAACTCCCTGGAGAACTTCCCGTGTGTGCTCTTCCCCCAGACAGTGAATGCACTGTTCATGTGTATCATCGGGGGTCAAATATCTTGGACATGGATCAGCACATTTCCTAAACCGCTGGGTTTTCCTGTGCATTTCATAGTGAATGCCAACGATAGCGCTTCACACATAACAGTCCCTGAAGACGAAAAGAGGATGACATGTTCTCTAGGCGCCCCTTATATACTTTCAGGTCGCACCTTGATGATATCATGGGCTGTCGCCAGTCAATATAATATTTCTGTGATTTGATAAGCATTTGAGACACTGGTTCACGTGGAGGGGTTCCCCATAGCGCTTGACGCAGCACGAGTTCCCTTTCAAAAGGAAACTTAAACACAATTTACGTTAATATCTCCTTTGTGTTCAGCTACAGCTACAGCACAGCTCATGCGTCACAATGCGTCATAAGTTATAATTCTTCCGTTATGTATATTTGGAGTTTCTGCACGAGGGATGTAAAACGGACTGAAACTGACTTGTGTTAAGCTTACTCCATCCTATTTTGGTTATAGGAAATAATATTTCTCTCTAAAGAAATTTATATCCTAATCCGTGTTTTTCTCCAGTGTACAGGAGTTTGTTGTTTTTCCACAGTGGATGCAAAAGAAGCTCATATTTCATATTAACGACATGATTTGCATTGATTTTGCAAACCTACTGACAAAAATGAAGAAACTATCATCACAGATTTTAATAGTTTATAAGGAAACCTTTCTGACGATAGGCTGCCTGCATGTTTGCAGATAATCCTGCAGTTTCTCGTAAAATAAGTTTTATTATTGTTAAATACTCTATTTATTATTATTTAGGAAAGTGTTATTACAGTAGTAATATTTCTTATTTTGTTTAATATTTATATTTAGCAATAATAATAATTATAATAATAATTAAAAGTCATATTAGATTTTTCCCCCAAATTGTGCCGCTCTAATATAAATACATTTAGACCACTTAACTTAGAGATCGCTACCAGGATGTGAAGAGACTTTCAACCAGCATAACAAAAAGGTTTGTGGAACAAATCGGCCTTTAAGAAAAATTAAATAAAACGTCAGACAGTAGGCTTATAATTATGCCCTGAACTAACATGAAAATCCTTTTGATTATAATGTATGTACAGTAGTTCTAGTAAATCTTGTCTAAATGTGTGTGGTTTGTTCACTTGTTCATGATACAGCTAGCCTATAGTAAATTAATCTTTACAAAGTTTCGCATCGAATATGAATAGGTCTTAGTTTAGAGTAGAAATCATCTGCTTCTGTAAACTACTTCTGTTCCAGGATTCTAAGGCGATGGTGCTTTGCTGTGTGTTGGAGTCAATAAATCAGGGTAGATCCTGATGTATCCGCAGGGTGGCGGTGTTTCGCAAAACTTGTCCAAAGAAATGTCATTGAAAATCCTCTGCAGAATGGCTCGTCGTGATCACGATTTTTTTTTTTTTTTTTTTTTTTTTTTTGTGGACTTTTCTCTCTACTTTTTTGGGGGGGAAAGCCAAACAAAGCATGGATTTTATTTATTTAAAACATACCAATGTAATCATTTCAGCGAACGAAACCTTTTCTAGTTAGCAGTTTAATTGTGTTGCAGCAGGTCAAAAACGAAACAACTTTTAATTTTTTATTTTTTTATTTTTTTAGAACTGTTTTCGGCCGCTATAGATACATTGCAGTTGTTATATGAATCACTATAAGCAAACTTCTGATATATCAGAAATATTTTCAGGTAACAGTTAAAGTTTGTTCAGGAAGAAATCAGTACAAAACTAAACTATCTGTTATTTACTGGATCCTTTTTTTGTGTGAAACTTTTGAAAGTCATTGACATTCGCTCTCCTCTTAAATATAGTGACAGTCATGCTCAGAGAAGCATAATGCTTTAAAAGATATTCATTATTGATCTTACAATGCAGGCTGCTCTTTGTGCCTGCCTCCATATGGTCAGTCCACTTGGTCCTACATGTGTCTCTAATGCAAGTGCACACTATTGATCTTGGGATGGATGTATGGCGTAAATGGCGACCCGGGAAGACGCTTATCAGATATATAGTGGAACCACTGGTGAGCTAATGGCTTGTTAGTCTTCAAGCTCATATCGGATAAAGTGCACTGGTGCCCACAGAGCGACTGCAGTTTCTGTACGCAAGTGTGAGATATTATTTACAGTTGTTGGAAAAAGTATGTAAACCCTGAAAATGGGGGTTCTGCATAACTTGCTCATAAAATTTGATCTGGTCTCCAATTAAGTCAACAAGTAGAAAACACAATCTGCTTAAATGATGCACAGATAGCAATGAATGTTAATCCGTGATTTGTTTTTCATGTCTTTATTGGACACACCGTGTAAACATTAACCGCGCAGAATGGAAAAAGTGTGAATCCCTGATATTGACTAAGGAGTTATCTAACCGGGATGCATATCAATGAGACAACATTGAAGGGGTTGGTCAGAGCTGCAACCTTTGTTAACTTGCATTAAATTCCATTTCTTCACATTTAAAGTGGAGCATTTGAATGACCTGCAGCACAACTGGCAAATGTTCCGTGGCCAGATAAAATCAGGTTTTAGCTCAATTAAACTCAACAGAAGGGCCTCAACAAATGAAAACACACCTTGAGTCCTGACCTCAAACCACTGAGTTGCTTTATCATGACCTCAAGAGACAGATTCACACTAGACAACAAAATCCTCCTGGCTGTTTGAATTAACATACAAGAAATCACAAGATATATTGGGTAAATACTGCTGCCCCTTGATTAAAATCCAAGGGTTTATATACTTTTTCCACTCTGTTTCCATCATTCTAAACATCACGCTCATTGCTGATTTTGGCTTCACTCTCTCTCTCTCTCTCTCTCTCTCTCTCACACACACACAATCTTTACAACTTTGCCCAACTTTACAAACTCAGACCGTTTAAACTATTATTCCCCTGATCATTTTCTCAATATCAGCTGATGTCTTTGAAAACTGAGTAGTTTTACAGCATGAACAGATCATTAATATTGGAATTTTGATACGATTCAGATTATGATTAGACGCTTTCCTCCCTCACAAGCGAATTATGATCATGGTCTTTGCTCATTCATCTCCATAACCTCAATTTCACGGATTATTGATCATTGAATGCAAACTGTTTTCGAAGAGGAGGAAAGTGGGCGTCAGTTCACCGATTTCATGACAGTTTCGACCATGCGTAACTTTACCAAAAGGAAAGCAATGAAACCAGAAACGATGTGCAGATCGGCTCGTGTAACCGAGTATTTTATGTCTTGTTAATAAATGTAGCTGCCTGCGGTTTGTGGTCAGGATCTGTGTAAAACTGGTTTTTCATTTCTATTTCCCACATTTGAAAACAAGAGCAAACTTAAACAAAAACAAAAAAAAACATTCACAATCTGGTCCAAATCATCAATATCTTAATGGAAAAATAAAGTAAAATAATAATAATAAATGAAAGAAACTCATTTGTGTGAAGTACATTGTGTTTTGTCTTCACGCAACAAATTTATCGTCACAGCACAGGTGTGAAGATGTCAGGTCAGCATAGTTGGTACAGAAACAGATTCTTAATTTTGAAACAGGCTATTAATTTGTATTGTTCGATGGAGGAAGAATACAATCTCCAATGAGGATGCAGACAACAATCTTTTACCTGGTTTGGGGCCAAAATGCCCATTTCATCTTCCATAAACAGAGTCCGCTAGAGAGTGATGTGGAAAGAATTGATTTTTTTTCCTTTGGGCTTTTCTTGTTCCACTCAGGGTGAGAGGCTTGGTAAATATCACGTTTTCTATATTCTGCCATTGATCTCATTAGCGGATGTGCGTCACTTTGCCTTCAATCAAAGCAATTGCTTTTTACAGTAAAGCGCATCCAGTATGTGACAACAAACAGAACCGCCCCGCACAGCTCTCCCTAATGAAAAGGATTTAATTGAGATCACATACAGAAAAGTAAATCAGTGAACGTCACACCTAAATAAAAAATCAACATGAATTATAATGACGAGATATAAACTTCGTGCTATCATATAATATGTTGAAGTTTATCCTGTTGTTAGGGGAGGTCGCGTAATATATGTCGACGAATCGTTCTGGCAGATACTGTTAAAGAGTAATTAACTGACGTGTAGGATTGTTTTCGGCGTCATTCTAGACATGTAGTCCTACGATTTTAGACTGCTTAGCATTTTGGCCATTTGTCATTGGTGAAGTGACTGGCTGCTCCATGTGTTGATGTATTTCATTTAAATCAGTCCATTTCTTTTAAGTTGGATGTACAGCGCCGGAGACTCGTAATCCATTTCCTTAACGACGTCTTACTGTGGAGAAATCATCGCACTTCCGTACTCAATTATGCTGCTGTTTACTTAAACATACCAAGAATAACTATGCATCTGTTTTTATTGCTGATAAAAATAAATAAATAACATTATAGAGCAATTCAAAAAATGCATCTAATTCAATGCAAGGAGCTTTTATTGCAATTGTTGCATTTTCTCTTCTGTTTGCTTTGTGAAATATGTCAGACGTAATTACAATGAAATTTGTTCGGTGATAGGAGTAATGTAATGTAAAAGTTTGCAGATAAAGATTAATTGACTGGCTGGCTCTCAAAGAGACCCTGCCTCTCGGAGGCACGAGAACTTACAATCTCTCCTTATTAGCAGAGAGGAATGGGCCGGGCAGCAGAGGCACTGCAATATGAAATGACTCACTACTACTATAAGGGCATAGAGGTTAATTAACAAAGCATCTAACTGGATGGGATCCATTTGAACTGTGTGAGGACACAAGAAAGCACTTGCCGTCAGGATTGTTGAGAAGGCTGTGATGGGAAACTTGGATGAGTGGTTCTGGTGATTAGAATGAGCCCCATTTATGAGATTATATGAATGAAAATGAATCATTCACATTGTGCTCTTTTATTCACATTTAGAAGCACATAAAATGTTATTGCTTGAATTATGAAATATATTAAAGGTTTCATTTGCTCAAAGAGACTGTGTATCGTGCATGAGTTACATTATTTAAACGTCGCTCCTGCTCACACGATCAAAGAGACGTGTTTCATAAGACGTCAATGGCGTCAGGAAATATAAAGATCGATTCATAACGGGTCTCTGCGCTCCCTCTAAATGACACTAAAAAGGCCATTTTACTTCTATTTTAGGAAACTGTAAACAAGTTCCCCTGGATGGTCACTGTTGGGAG
Source organism: Opsariichthys bidens (assembly GCA_037194245.1). Classification (NCBI taxonomy): domain Eukaryota; kingdom Metazoa; phylum Chordata; class Actinopteri; order Cypriniformes; family Xenocyprididae; genus Opsariichthys; species Opsariichthys bidens. The sequence continues at coordinate 4,913,228 of CM074280.1, forward strand.
ACCAGCATGACAATTAGCCACTAGACAACTAGAATCACAACGAACGTTTCCCAGAAGGGTTTATAGAGAATGGCTGCTGTCACTGTAATATGCACAGAGGACCCAATAAGAACAAATAAAGCATGTCTCTGGGGTTACAAAACACAACGCAATGATGCGAAGTCTTTGTTTTTACTCAAACAGGCGGTACTGCTACTATTTATAGATATAGAAATAAGATTTCTATATATATATATTTGTTTTTTTCCTCAATTTGTTTTCTGTTAGATATCAGGTTTTTTGTGCGATATTAGCATTGGCTTACAAACTGTATTGCTTAAATCGACACTTTCGGTTCAGAACAACTGGACAGTGATTAGGTAATGCTGAACCTTGTGGTCATCGTTTAATTCTGATTATTGTATCCGAAATGCAAGATCGAGCATGACATGAGGGGGCATGTGTGAGACTATGCAGACGAATTACTGAAACAACCAGTCAGTCAATAAATCAAGTACCCCAAACCTTATGTATCTAAAATACATTTTAATCTTGCTCAAATTCACAATTGTTACAATTTGTAATTCAGTGGTAGTACCTCCCTCCTTTAATTCAAACATACTGCACAACAGCGGCATGTAAAGTGTGTTACATCAAGGCACAAGACACATCCATATTCAGGGAAGCCTTTTTATGAGGCACTGCTTTAATATGATCCCCAAAATACCGTAATGTGCTGAGACACATTAAAGGAACATGGGCCAAACCAGACTGTACATACTGAATGTGCTCTCTACTGAGAGGAAAGAATGAAGCAATGCTTTTCCCCGGATCCGAATGAGTAGGAAAAAAAACGATGGGTACTGATCATCACTGCTTTCTCGTTTCTTTTTCTTTTTTTAAACTTATGTTGCTTTGCTGAGGAGCCCAAAAAATAAGCAGTTATAATGTCTGGCTGGATGGAAACGATCAGGGCTATCAACTGGAGTCCATTCAGATGAAAGTGAGGAGTTTCCATTCCCAGGGTTCATAATGAGGACACGATGGTTTCTCTTTTATTGACAGCGATCAAAGAAGGACTGTGGACGTGTAGATTGGTGACCTGTCGAAGGATTTATTTAGGACGTTATCATGATTGTACGTGACACCAGCGACATGCATTCACACTATAGCTAGAATATAGTATAGAGAAGTTGAACTGAAAAATTAGAAAGGAATTCTAGTACAATACAACCAATTAGATTTTGAATATGATCACATAATGGTAAAATAGTATACTCACATGAACAAATATAATCCTATTCATCAACTTGACATAAAACACGACACGTCGTGACGGAATCATCTTGATTGCGCTTCACATAAAATGAAGGAAATGACTGACTATTCACGTACCATTTCACAAAGACCCATTAAGTTGACTACTCCTGACTGAGCCTCCTTCGTCTGCCGAACGCCTGGGAGCCCACATTAGTGGGGACAAATTTGCTGCTTCCGATTCCCCCCGAGCGGCTCAGGAAATCTGCCAGGCGATGGGTCACACATGTGGCCGTGTTACAGGCTCTCTTCTGTGTCGTAACACTGGAGGGGTAAAAAACGAATGGGAAATGAAATGTTCATTTAAGAAATTGAGTAGAAATGTACAGAATTGATGCATTACATATATTTAGCCAAAAAGAAAAATGTCAGCAGTAATGGATCTTACCTAAAATGGATACTTACGCCTGATCATGTAAAATTTGTCAACGAATAAAAATGCTTATTCACTTTAAACAAACAACAGGCAAAAAAGATCTCCTTCTAAAAATATCTTTATTAGATCAAGAACAAATTCAAATCATACAAGACAGGAATTTTGCTGCGGGTTAAAAAAAAGCTTGTTGTTACACCCTATCTACCAATGAGAGCTCCCCGATTTTATGAATCAGTTATATAACCCTAATAGATCCAGTGACTATAAGAAATTAGTGGAACAGTGTCTGTCTGAGATTTGCTACTCTGCCAAAAAAAGTAGAAAAAAATGTTCTTTCAAGTCAATCAGGCAAGCAAACTTCCACATGCACTCGCATATCAGGGCCAAGCACGGGTTTACAGCCGCTGCCGATTAGACACGATTGAGCGCCTCT
>CM074280.1:4920332-4942832 GCA_037194245.1 Opsariichthys bidens
TTTGTATTGAGGCATCATCTGACTCCTCTTTTTTTATTGGCTAAGCCCTAATAAACCATTTCCACTAAGAGTCAGTGTTTGCGTCACATAGGAACCCCATTAGTCTGGATGAGCCTTTTAGTGCAATCGAACCCAAAGCCGCGCCAATGACGGAATCAGTAAATCTGGGCGACGTGACAGGACCAGGGACCCCCGCTATGGACGCAAAACACACTTGCACGCGTGATGAACTCCTTCTGCCTAATGAAGGGTCATTTCCGCTAGAGGAACACTTTGCTGAGACTTACCGTGACCATGGTTCATTGAGTAAGCAAACAAAGTTGAGAGTTTTCCTTTCCTGCTTCAAACTTTGGAGTCAATACTGTAACCTTTCAAATTTGGTCATGCTTTAACATCACTCACTCCAGCCGGCCTTCTGTAAATTATTTCAGAAGACAGATAATCATTTCGCTTCGAAGCAGACGATGTCCTTTTGGATTGCGTTTACTCATGGGCGGCATCCGCCTATGTTCCTATTTGAGACATCCGTCATGAGTTCATTTGAGGAACGGCATCAGTTACGGTGGCTGTTATATCATGGTGCAGGAGACATCCGACACAGCTTACTTTGGTCTGCGTGGCTGTTTTAAACACCTGCAGATGGAACAGAGCAGGGATTAAGTGTGATTTGTAATGACTCTGAGAGGAAGACTAAACACAATCCATAACCCTCTCTGAGACAAAGAGTATAGAACAAAATGGTCAGCGAGGAGCCAGCACAGTTCATCCTTAGGCATTAAGGAAATGAGATTTAATCACTGAGTGTTGCTCATCAATCAACCCTCCTTAGCGAGTTAGAGTTCATCATAATCTCATCTGTGTGCTTTACTGATCAGACACCATCCTTTTATTTAGACTACATTAATAACAACCAATGGCATCATCTGACTGGGATTGGCACACTACCAAGTCACCAAGGACTAAAAAAAAGAATGACTGAGACACCTCTGATGGTTATGAGCCGGGCCCATTCAAAACTGCTTACTGTATGTGCAACGCCAGCGCAATATGCAATATGCAGGAAAGAGCTATTTCGGAAACACGGCGCCCTGCATTACTAATTACGTTTTTGGCCTCGTCTTTTGTTAAATCACAGCAAAGGATTTCTTTTCATAAAATGCCGTTTCTCCTCCGAGGCCTCAAATTCCTTCATTGATTAATTTATGTTGACTGACTTTCCCCACTGCCATAACCAATCCATAATAAGAAGTGTTTCTTATGGGAGGATATATTGAATGTTCTAGATGTCCTCGTTATATTTCACAAACACTGCGGTCTTTGAGCAGAATCCTCCGAGACCTGCTGGATTTATCTATCAATACGGATGGAAGGGTTCAGTTTTAAACTTCATAGATAATAAGGCTCAACGACACCATGTAATGGAGCATCATTAATGTGGAAAATCAAATACCGAGACAACCAGGATGATTTATGATCAAATGAGTAGCATATTTGATCGCTATAGTTACCACTCTGATACTTCATTCACACATCCTTTAAAAACAAACAAAAAACATGCAGAGGTTGTAATGATTTCTGCGTTATGGAAAGGCATATGCTTTGTTTTTCTTTTCAAACCTTATTATTTTCTCAATACAGCATTCCCACTACACAGTTTGTAAATACATGCTCATGCATTTTTTATAGACTGCAATTAAGATAAAAGGGCTATGCCATTCTGCAGGCATTTTTCCTGGGGCGCTGTTTATTGATAACATATAGGCTACACAAGTTATTTATTTATATATTTGTTTTTTTGGTGATTGAATGGGTCTTGAATTCATCTGTTAGTTCTGAATTGTTTTTTTTTTTTTTTTAAATATGAGAGATTTTGCAGTGCAAAGCCCCTGACGATGTCATTTAAACCGTTTACATGCGTTTTGAATGTGTGCAGTGGTGCAGAAGCATAATGCTTTTGTTTAAATAAGTAAAATGATCCCAAACATTTCATATGATATGTGCTGATTAATTAAACTGGTGCTCTTGTAGACGCCTAACGTGCTGCGAACGAGCACGTCTTACTTAAAATAGAAAAAATGCTGACATGGTTGGAGGCGGGGAGTTTCAAAGCCTAAGGTCAAAGTTTGTACCACAAACCCTACAGAGCAAACGTGCCTGACCCTAAAACTGGTTTTACTTGGTTTGCAAAGCACACTGTCGGTTTCTCTCACTGTCGTGAAAAAAGAAGAAATGTTCTGGGGCGGGCGGACCTTTTTAACTCATTTTAAAACTATGCATAAATCTTAAACTCGATGTAAAATGTCGAATTCGTCGGAACTTACGTCAAACTCGCATTATCTGTGGTAAGTGACTCTTTCAATTCAAAGTAGTGAATCACTTTCGTTCGTGAACGAATTCGTGTTTTTGAACAAATCATTCACTTTCCCCTCCATACACTGCCTCGTATGTTTCGCTTGCTTCAAATCTTCAAAGTTTGTCATTTTTAGTTCAACGACCGTTGAATATTAGTCAAAGACTGACTGACCGCAGCACGAGCAAATAGCATTCGAGTACGGACTGTGAAGGAGAATCTCATTGGATGGAACTACTAAACGGACACGCCCCTCCATTGAACGAGAGAACATTTCTGGAACTTTGTGAACTGATTTCTTGTTCGCGAATTATGAGCTGCTGAATTATGAATGCGTAAAACATGACGCAATTTATGCTCAATGATCAGCTGATGTCAAAAGCGAGGGAAAAGACGCCTGCTGTTTTGTCATTTTTGGACACTGCTTATGATACTAAATGCGTTTTCTGGATTTTTAAGATTTGTTGGCGCGGAAAACAATACAGGACAAGACTTTCATTGGAATGATGAATTCATTTTAATGATACGACACAGGAAATAATTCAATCATTACATCCAAAAATACTTTGAGGTGGGCTTGTAACGTGAAGGTTGCCGGTTCGATTCCCACGCCGGCAGGAATTGAAGGTGGGGATTGTGAATGAACAGCACTCTCTCCACCTTCAATACCACGACTAAAGTGCCCTTGAGCAAGACACCTGACCCCTAATTGCTCCCCGGGCGCTGTCGCAATAGCTGCCCACTGCTCCGGTGTGTGTGTGTGTGTGTGTGCGGGTTAAACGCAGAGCACCAATTTCGAGTATGGGTCACTTTCGACTTTCAACTTTCAAATAGCGCTAGGAACCGCAGAGAGGGACACAGAATGAATGAGTGAACAGATTCAAAAGATTCGATGAATCGGTCACTATTTCAAAGAAGAGATGTTTCCACTGCAAAGTCCTTTTTTGGTTTGTATGGGTGGGCGTGGCCACCTACATGTTGCAAGTTACAAAGAAAATCCCGCTTGGAAACGTACTTCTGGATGTCTGCCCTAATGAAAAGAAATCGGTCTGGATTCTCGCGATCGATAGTTCTGACCACCGTTAATCAAACACAATTCAAGTTAATCCAAAGCGCTCTTTCGCCAGCCAATCTTAGCCTTTAAGAGGCGGGGGATACAGAGCAACATGTGCAAGATGATCTCCTAAAACACTGACAGAGAACGGAGCTCTAGAAACTTTTCAGAAAGCACAGATTATCCCAAAGTGTTTGTATCTAAAATGGTCTCGATTAAACGCTTGACATCTCTGTTCTCTTTGTCTTGGGAGCAAACTCTCATATGTTTGGGCAGTTTGTTCATCACACTTTTCATTTTTCTGGTGATTCGCCAGCTTTTAAAGCAGCGGAGACCCCGAGGGTTTCCCCCTGGACCGACACCTTTACCCATGATAGGGAATATTCTGTCCCTAGCCACCGAGCCTCACGTCTACATGAAGAGGCAGAGTGACATCCACGGACAGGTACGGAGAACACTTCACTCTCAGTCCTCGATTTCTCTTTTATTTGCTTGGACATGATCGCGTAACACGTTGTCAAGTTTGCTGCTCTTAATTTTGAACATATTTTTGTCATCAGTTGTATGGATTTTCCTTTTAAACTAAATCATAATAATAATAATAATAATAACTATGCATAATATTTCAATGCATCCTGTAACGTTGATCAATGAAGCGTCCCTTGCTCCGGCCACTTCATTATCACTGTCCCTCGGAACTGTTCGCTAATATATTGAAATATCTTCTGACCTTGTGATAAATAATAATAATAATAATAATAATCATTTATATTAGTTGTACACTACTATGTCAAAAAAAGAAATGTTTTGTGCAACTTATTGTGTTCAAGTTGCAACATACTAGATCAATTGCAGATGCGGTTACTGCAGCTTTTTTTAAGTCATAAAAGTAACCGTCTACAGTTCTTCACTCACGTGACTGTGGCGTTCTAGTTCTGACGCGCCGAGTCGCGAGAAGTGTTGCCGGGGGTGTTTGAAAGGAACAAAAGAGTATTGCATTGAGCGTTGCATTTTTGGCAGCACTCCGTTTTGCAGAACGGCCAAGACATGCTGAGTCAGCATGCCTAATTCATTTCCTCACCGTATCCACGAGGGTGAATGTAGTCCTCTAATTATACTCCGTTCATTAGTAGAAATATGTTTGGCATAGGAGTGGATTAATGAATATTGCCCTTTTATTATCCAGATTTTCAGTCTAGACCTGGGAGGAATCTCGACTGTTATTCTAAATGGTTATGATGCCATTAAAGAGTGCCTGTATCACCAAAGTGAGGTTTTTGCTGACCGTCCATCCCTCCCTTTATTTCAAAAGATGACAAAAATGGGAGGTAAGTGGTTCCTTATAGCATCATTTATTTTAGAATGTTTCCCTAGAGTGGATCACTGATAAAAGGGAATGAAAATTCTGACGTTGTGTATTACTTGTTAAGCAGCAGTTCATTTTTTTTCCACGGAACAAACAAAAGATTTAAAAAAAATCCGATAAACACCATAAAAGCATAGACTTTACTGTATATGCACCGTATTCCATTTCTTCTGAAGCCACAGGATAGCTTTCTGTGAGAAACAGACATCAATCACGAGCTGCACTTCAGGTTTAGCAGCGAACATGATCTGTGCAGCAAACCACTGTCACGGGACTTCAAAAAAACGAAGCATACGGACTAGTTTCATAGTGGATTCTTTTCTTCGTTCTCAACAATCATGGTCACAATGAAATGTCTCGGGAAAGAGCTACTTTTTTGAAACATTTGGGTAATTCGGAGAAAAGGCTCTGGCATGATAATGGATGTCAGAGTTGGGGTTGCAGCTGCTAGAGAAGAGCGGACAGTCACGCATGAGGTTATCGCTTTGTTATCGGTATCGCAATTCTTGTAAACTGTGTTTGTGTACCCATGAGACTTCTGACTTCTAATCTCTGGTTAAACATCACATAAACGTTCTTTTGTTTCCATATTTAAACCATTGTTTATTTTCCGTCTAGGACTTCTGAACTGCAAATATGGTCGAGGCTGGATTGAGCACCACAAACTGGCTGTGAACTGCTTCCGCTACTTTGGCAGTGGTCAGCGGATGTTTGAGAGGATTTCTGAGGAGTGCCTGTTTTTTCTGGATGCCATTGACCAGCACCAGGGGAAGCCCTTTAACCCTAAGCATCTCGTTACCAATGCCGTCTCCAACATCACCAATCTCATTATCTTCGGGCAGCGTTTCACCTACGACGATGGGGATTTTCAGCACATGATTGAGATCTTCAGTGAGAACGTGGAGCTGGCAGCCAGTGGCTGGGCTTTCTTGTATAACGCCTTCCCCTGGATAGAGTACCTGCCATTCGGGAAGCATCAAAAGCTGTTCCGCAATGCCAACAAGGTGTACGACTTCCTTCTGCGAATCATCAAGCGCTTCTCACAGGACAGGATTCCCCAGTCGCCGCAACATTACATCGATGCCTACTTGGACGAAATGGACCAGAGCGCCACCGATAAAGCTACGTCTTTCTCTCAAGACAATCTCATTTTCTCTGTTGGAGAACTTATCATTGCGGGCACGGAGACCACCACAAATTGTCTGCGCTGGGCCATGCTATACATGGCTCTATATCCCAGGATACAAGGTTGGTGCGGTAGATTTTCTCTCGTTTCTCGACGCTTCAATGCCGTTGCGCTAATCACGTGATGTTTTTTCTGTGCAGAAAAGGTCCAATTGGAGATCGATTGCATCCTGAAAGGCAGACCACCTGTTCTTGAAGACAAGCAGAGGATGCCATATGTGGAGGCAGTGCTGCATGAAGTCCTGCGCCTCTGCAATGTCGTCCCACTGGGCATCTTCCGCGCCACGTCTCAAGATGCGGTGGTCCGTGGCTACACTATCCCCAAGGGCACCATGGTCATCACTAACTTGTACTCGGTGCACTTTGACGAGAAGTACTGGAGCGATCCATCCATCTTCTGCCCAGAGCGGTTCCTTGACTGCAATGGCAAATTTATTCGCCATGAAGCGTTTCTCCCCTTCTCGATAGGTAAATGTTTAGGAAATCAGTACATCTAAAAGCTTGTCACGTTACTCTTTTCTGAACTCCATGTATTCCCGTGGTCTTTAGGTAAGCGTCACTGTCTGGGAGAGCAGTTGGCCAGACTGGAGATGTTCTTATTCTTCACCACATTGCTCCAGAGGTTCCACCTTCAGTTCTCAGAAGGCTTTATTCCAAGTCTCTCTCCGAAACTGGGCATGACCCTTCAGCCTCGGCCATACGCCATATGTGCCATCAGGAGACAGCAGTAAAACTTCCCCCATGAGCTCTGGAACACATGCACTCACCTCAGGGGATCCTACCAAGAAACACCAATGGCAGAGAAGTTCCCCATCTTAAATTCCATCGGGTTTTCAACGGGGAATATTGACCTCTGATATTGACTTGTTAAATTCTCTGAACGTGTCCTTTAAAGTTTCACAGAAGCCAGCCTGAGAGTGATAAGAGTACTGTTACAGAACACATGGCGTGGAGAGCACAGAATGAGCACATGAGTGTTACCAAACGAGAAAGTACACGAGGGGATCAGGTTATAGTGTAGCATGTATCTTTGATAACTTGAGTCGAAAAAGTGTACTGTGAAACCAGCCAAACATTGTGCTTGTCAATATGAGAAGAGCTGTTCTGTCAATGATTGACAGGGTTTACCTCTATGACGGTTTGGAGGTCTGTCCTCATGACTCCCGTTGGTTTAATGCCATATTGCAGTTCTGCAACCCTAACGGCCCTTTCCCCAGTTTATCTCAGTGGAAAGAGATTTTCAAGAAACTATTTCTGAGGGAAAAAACGGTGCTATAGTAACAAGCTGACTCCAATATACATTTTATAGTACTATATCAGTTTTGCTTTTACTTTGCATTTTAACAAGTTTTTATGCTTATGACAAAATGAAATAAAACCTGACAAACTTGTATAAATAAACACGAAATTAACCTTTGTTACGCAAGTTGTGTTTTAATGCTGATCCTAAGCTTTTTTTTTTTCTTCCTGTCTGCGACCTCTCTTTCAACTGTGCTGGAATTTTCCGAAGCCAAGTTATACGCCATGTAAACCAAGCTGCAAGGGGAGCGTATAAGTAGAAACTTCAAGATTTCCCCAGAACGACTGACCCGTGCAGTTCTGTGAATTTGTAAATCTAGCGCACTTCAAAAATGAATGATTTTCAATTGGAATCCTTTACCTTTCTTTATCTTTACTTTGACAGCTGTATGTTAATTGTAAATTGTGTAAATGAGTAATACATGTTGCTTTTATATTTATATATGTATGTGTGCATGTGTGTGTGTATATATATATATATATATATATATATATATATATATATATGTGTGTGTGTGTGTGTGTGTGTGGATATATGTATGTATATATATATATATATATATATATATATATATATATATATATATATATATATATATATATATATTTCCCCCACCCCCTTCCTGCAGTGCCTTTAGAATCCCCATAGTTGTCACAGCAAAAACATTCATAGGCCAAATAATCTTTCCAGTCTGTTATTTAGGCACCACTCACACAAACTGCACAGGACCGGAAAGTCAATTAAAAACTGAGAGTGACAGGTAGGGGCATTGCTGCTTTGGGTAAGCTGTCACAATGATTCTGTCATCTGAGAGATAAAGCTGGCCTTTCATATGACCTACACTTGGGGACTCATCATCCGTTGACTGTCATTTTACAGGCAGTTCCTCCCATGAGAACATTTGGGCTTTCATCTGAGCACGAAAAGAAATAAGCTGCAACTTGCTCTTGCAGCTAGATGATGCTCAGTAACACACATAGATAATGTCAAAACATGTTGCGACATGGAGATAATAGTGAGGGGTGAAGATATGTTGCTTGCATCTGGACTTCTCTTATTAGGTGAAAGGTCGCATTCAATGCTCGTTCATTCACTGTGGTGGTGATTAAAACCTTATACATGTATACCTGGATAATGTGGATTGTACAAGTTTTATGATTTCACTCTTGAGACCAGGGGTTTTCAAACTCTCTGTTGACAAGGGCCCCCAAATATTTTGATCCTACCTTCCTGAAACATTAAAGTTGTTTTACATTTTCCAAGTATACAAAAACCCTGTCTGAGAAAAAAATATCATATTATAAATGATTAACATTATGAAAACAAGACTAAATTAAATAACTGGCTTTTATACTGTCATTGTACTAATAATATACTAATATATATATATATATATAATATTTTATTAGTATACTAATATATTGATAAATACTTACTTTATATTATTTTATATTAAGTATGACACTGGAAACTGGAGTAGCGTAATGTTTCTCAGGATTACCTTTTTTTTACTGTATTTTTGATTAAATTAATGCAGCCTTCATTGAGCATAAAAGTCTTAATGACAACAACAACAACAAAACAGTGCTGTCGATACTTTTCATGAATATCTAAAGTGTTCACATTGACTTTGAAAGCCCTACAATGCATTTTGTGAATTATTTTTTCTTTTTCATTCAAAGTTTTTGCAGGTCCCTTAGCACTCCCCCTCTGGCGGTCTCCAGATCCCAGTTTGAAAACCCCTCTCGTAATACACATCCGCTCTCATGCATAACACGGAACAAAAAAATGACACAGACAGAAATCAATTGAGAGAGTAGAACTATTGTTCAGGGATGGTGCTTTTATGACAGCTATAAATAATAACAAAAAAGTCAATTCTCCCCCACAACCCTGAAAAGGCTGAATGGTTACATCGGACATTGCTATCTAAATGCTACATAAAAAAAGTATATGCCATCAAAAAGGTACTGATGACAGGAACGTCAGAGGTTACTGTGGTGCGCGACGAATGCCCCGCAGTGAGATACCACAGTCCGTTTTGACGGTCGATCAAGTGGTCAACACGAGGGGATGAGGGCGCTGTGACACTCTGAGCTGCCGTCACCCTGCCTGGCAACCTGAATGACGTTCGTTCAGAGTGCGTGGGTTTAAGGGAGGAGGGGGGCCAACTGAGCCACACTGGAGTCCCAGAGCTAAGAAATTATGAACACAGTCTGGACAGAGAGAGTGAGAGATAGAGAGAAGCACCACAAACTGCTTTGGGTGCGCACAAGCCCCCAACACAGAACACACCCTGAGCACAGGCCAAAACGAGTGACTAATGAACAAACCCACAAAAGGAGAAGGAGAAGGAGACGGAGACGGAGACAGTTCAAGCTCAGCGAGCTTTGGAAATAAGGGGCGTTCGGCAAAGAGTGGTTATGGGCAGGAACAAAAGACAGTGCACCCAAAATAAACAACTAACAAACTGAAAAACACAACACCCAAACACATCCACATCTGTAAATAGCATTAGATTTTTTAAAAACTCCTGAAACAAGATGATAATTACATGGTCTCAATGTACAATATATGTCAGCTGTATGTAGAAAACAGACGCATTGTTGATTAATTAAAAAATATATAATATAATATAATATAATATATATATATATATATATATATATATATATATATATATTTATATATGCAAGTATTCTTTCTGTGCAGAGGTTAAACACTTGTTTGGTAGTAAAATGTGCACATTTATATCTTTTTTACTCTTAAATATACTAGCTTGATTTACACTGCCTACTTGAGAACTTTCCTCTACAGAGACAAAATGACTTTTGTTGAGGTGAGGCGGACCGAGAGAGAGAGAGACACACAGAGACTGCTAGTCTCCACCTCCTTGTCCTCCACTCATTATTCTAGTGGAATGCCTAGAGTTCTTGCTTCAGACAAAAAATATAGAGAACTATTACTATTAAACCTGCCTTGTGGTGAAGAATAAGATAATACGAAAAAAAACAAAACAGTACAGCTTTCAATTTGAAACCCTGGATTACTTGAAAATGTACGAACTGGCCAGATTATGCATTTGGCAATAATTAGAGTAAGTACAAGCATGTGTCCCTATGTTCGAATAATGCCAAACCCCAAGTAACCCCAAAGCAATGTTTAGTCCATGACTTGCATGCTAACTCAACATTTTATTTTCAGTAACATTCCTGGGTTCCAATTCTTATCAGGGGGTCTTTGGAAATAATAAACATGGATAAATCGGTCTGGAGCAGCTGATAAGGACGGGGGTTCATATCCAGGACACAGCACTTTGAGGGAGCATCTCTTTTTGTTAACGACTTTCAAGTTATTCATACAAAAAAATAGAAATTTTTTCTGTCCCGCCCCTGAAAAGAACGCTCGACGTGCAAGTTGAAATTGCAGAATTAAATTTTTCGCAAAAAACAAGGATCGATCCTTCACATGAATCCTGAGTAACCGTGAAAAAATATATCTATTTAAACGTAAAAAAGGAGAAACGTCCCTTCATTTGAACAGCATTCCTGTCCCATTTGCTATGCTTTTAAACAGACGGATCTTTACAGAGAAGAATCAACGATTGGCAACTCAGCATTCCTGAAGAGGAAAGGGGGGAAAACACACAACAAATGAAATGAAAGAACGAAAAATACCTTACAGACAACAAAGGCAAACAAACAAACAAAAAAAAAATGCAAAAAAGTGATCAATATGAATAAAAAGCATCCAAAACGATGCAGAAGTCAGGTCATTTTTCAGTCAAAAATGTCAGCATTTCCACTTGTCCTAGTGACTCTGTTCAGTAATACAGTGTTTTATGTCGCCAGCATGAATCGGGGACTGCACATACAGTGCAGCATACATAGCCCATATTCTGGACCACAAGAAAAATAAAAACAAAATCTATATATATATATATATATATATATATATATATATATATATATATATATATATATATATACTTTTTTTAAAGTTCAGACAGGCACATTTTGAGTTATGCTTCCTGACACTGAGCCTGAAAAGGCATCAGTTATAGTCTTTCTATGTTTTTGAACTGTTCGCTTTGGTAACGGGTGTCAATTATGTCATTGTCTTGTTTTTTTTTTCCAGAGTCTTTTTCGTGTCCTATTTGACTTAAGTACCTATGGGAGAGATAAGAGCTCTACGTTGAAGGCAGCATCACAGCCAGGTAACCACGGATGGCACGATTCTCCCCTGCCGGTTTTCTTCCGTTTCCTTTTAATCTCACAACATGATTCTGCATCTTCAGAGCTCTGTTCGTTCTCCGCTGATTCTCCATGGGGTGAAAGTGCATAGGAGTGGGGCTCCCACCAAAGGGTCCTCTCACAGTAGTAAGGCCTTTTTTTCAACACAATGTGAACTGCATTAGCTTCAGAGTGTCGGCACAGTGACGAATTTCAGCATGGGGAGATCCGCTAGGGTCTTCCTCTGGGTGTCAATGTGTGTGTTTGTGTAGGTGAAGGAGAGGGAGAGGTCGTTAACCTCTGTTTATGGCCCTCAATGAGCTTCAATTCTCGACCTTCTCCTCTTGCTACTGCCGTTCCTCCTCTTCGGCCTCCTCTCGAATTACCTGAATGTCATCAGAGGAAGAGGTGGATGGAGGAAGGCTGGGGCTCTCGGATTGCTGCTGAGTCTCCAGCTCTTTGGCCTTCTCCTCTTCTTCAATGGTCTTCTTCCACACCTTGTGGTTCTCTGTTAAGTGCTGCATGATGTTGCAGAACAATCGACGTTGACCCTTCCTCCTCTCTGGAAGGAAAACGCAATTAGTGTGTACGACGTCTAATCTGAAGTACAAAAAATATAAATACATTATTATTATTACAGATTCTACAAGGGATATGTTACTCACTTAAAGTAACTAATTTTTTACTAAGTAACTTTATATGTAAAGTACTGCATTTTGTTACTTTTGCATTACTTTTTCTCATCTGGGCTAGTGTGAAATGTAAGAAAAGTTCTTTTTTTGGCAAATGTAAAGACCCTTTCGCACCAAAAGTGAAATGAATAAACTTTAGGTTCAACGTTTTTCAGGGCAAGGACCCCTTAGATGAGCGAGACACGGAGCAGGGACCCCCCCATACAAAATGTGTCAAACAGCCTCTGATATTAATAGAAATCAATCATATTACGATAGTAATATTATGTTGAGACAATATAGATTGGAACTATGTTGCTGTACATTGTCTGTAGGCTATATTTTCATTGTTAAAGAGATTTATGCATCATAATAAATTGTGATTTTAATCGCTACAGGTTTGTTAAGTTCACAGTTGTCTTAATCTGAAATTATATTAATAGATTTGCAGTTTCATACATTTAAATTTTATTGTCAGGTGGACAATTATACATTTCTCTGAACTTCAACTTAAAGCTCGAACAACACCAAGCCGACGGTCGGCCGTCGGGCAGTTTTTGTTCGTCGGCCGACTAAGTTTTCTCAGTGTGTTCCACACCGTCGGTTGGTCCTCCTCGGCTATTTTTCGGCCGATTCGACATGTTGAATCGGCGTCGGGCCGTCGGTGAGTGAGAGAGAACTCTGATGGGCTGTTCAGTATAGCAAACGAGTCAGTTCACGAGAATATAAAGCAAAAGTTATGAAAGCAAGCGAATAAGTCATGACGGCACCGAAGGAAGCTTGTTCTAATTTCACGTCATTTTACCTGAGCACAAGAATGTACAAATATTTTCATAATAACATGAGCGGAGTGGAATAATGAAGGTGATCAGCTTGAGTGTTATTCAAAACGGTAAGCGAGCGCTGCTTTGTTTATGGTTTGTATACTTGCAGTCTTGGTTTCGCTTTCCCTTTTTGAACGACGAATATAGACAAATATATCTGCTCAAATAGACCGTTATCTCCTTTATACGCAGGCGCAGAACGCGCGCGCGCTAGTTGACAGTCTGCTCAAGTTCTTTCGGTGTTCAAGCACATATTTTTCCTCAGACGCAGTCGACATGAGCGACAACACCGTCTTGGGCGTCGTGTTGGTGAGTCCAGGTGTTACACCAGATTCTGCGACCATCGTATTCTGTGACCGCGGAGGGCGTGGTTATCATTGTGCTGCGTGATATACGCAAATCGCGTAATTTCTGACCAAAGAAGGTGAAATCTGTTCGAAACGGTGGTTTAGAAATGCAGGTTATTCACTTCGTAAATGCTCATTTGCTTGTCCAGATTAAACGCAATGTGGTTGTTTGCAGAGTAGTAGTAGTAGTTGCAGAGAAATGTGTGTTTCCATCATATTGTTGTTCATTAAACATTCGCGCAAACACCTCTGCACCGCTGGCGCGCGTTCACATTATCGTTTTCACGTTTGTTTTGCAATTCAGAATAATATTTATCGAATAATATATTGTGTATATACTCTATATATTATTATTATATTTATATTATATATAAATACAGAAAAAACGTTCTCATGCGAATGTCTTTTATCGTCAGAATTTACGCGATTTGCGTATATGACGCAGCACAATGATAACCACGCCCTCTACGGTCACAGAATACGATGGTCACAAAATCTGGTGTAACACCTGCCTTTAAGTTTAAACAGAACTTCACATTTTAATTTTACTGTCAGGTGGACGACGATTATACATTTACCTGAACTTTAAGGTGTAGATGTTACAAACGATCCATTCGTGCGAGCTAAATGGTTTATAAATTATTAGCCAGTAGCGTCTTCAAATTATAGCGCTCATAGTCTGCGTTGACAGTATCATGAGATCACGTGACTGCACGTGGACGGAAGGGTTTTATTAAAGCTGTTAATGTAACACTATTTGTAAAATCAAATATATTTTATTTAAATTTTACTGTGATGTTTTTACATGTTTTATTTTTTTATTATTATTTGTGATCAAACATTAATTGACGGACCCCCTGCAATACTGCCGCGGACCCCCGGTTGAAGACTCGTGCTTTAGGCTGAAACAAATGCATGCTCAGCTGTGTTGCTATTCTGGATTGTTGAACTTTCTCCTCCTGCGTCCTATTCTTCTACACTCTTACTTACTTCAGCAATGACAAAAAAAAATAAAACAAAATGAAAAGTGACTTTTAACTAAAATCATTTTTGCTGATTGGCATGTTTGAAGTGAATCGTTGAATGTCAGCGGCAAAGACTAATAAAGTGAGATTAAATACATTAAGTATTTAACATATTAAAATGTGGGCTTACGTTTACCTATATGGGCTTACCTAGATTCAGTAAAATGAGATGAGTACATGCCTGTTCACATTTACCATCAATAACCATCATGCTGACACAACGATCACAACACCTCTGCACTTACTCCCGATTTCCCTCAACATGGGGACAGGAGAGGTGTCAGTGGATAAATGGGAAAATTTTGTTTTGTTACTTTACTAGTTACTTGAAAAGTAACTCATGTTACTTGTAACGCATAACCCCCAACACTCCTTATGAGCACAAGAGTAGAGTCATACTTGGTTCAAGATCCTCATCCAGCTCTTCATCTTCCGTTTCAATGTCTTCCGTTTCCTCTTCATCATCCGAGCCTTCCTCGTCAATCCAGTATCCTGGCAGCAGCCCCGCAGCATCGTAGGAGTTACAAAGAGGCCCGACGATATGCGTGATAAAAGACTCCTGCAGCTTTGCTAACTGCGGTGCCGAGCGGTCCATGAAAGGACTGATGGGTAATCCTAGAGTGGCTTCCTCATCACCCTAGAAAGGCAGAAATGCAAAAATGCATAAATGTTGATCTCATATTACCACAGTTGAAGTTGTGTACATTATCTAAAGTGAATAGGGACATACCTGCTCATAAAACTCATTGACGATACCCTCTGTCCATTTGAGGTGAAGGCTGCGGTCTTTGGCTGGCCCATTGATATCTGCCAGCTTAATGCACACTTGGCACACTAACAACCTGTCATTTTCATTAGTCCAGTCAATGCCTGGACTATTCACATCATTAACCTGGAAAAAAAAGAAAAACATCGATCAGAGGATTAACCACAAGCCCCATTATCTGCAGTAGGCAGGTAATTAAGAGTTTTCATGTTTTTGAAAAAAGTCTCTAAAGCTCACCAAGGCTGCATTCATTTAATGAAAACTATAGTAAAAAATAATTCAGAAATATGATTACAATATAAAATAGTTGTTTTTTTATGCTGATTTAATGCTCGAGAAAGATTTCATGTTATAATCAATCTTGAAAAATCCAAAAGTGGAATAACAGGAATTGTTTCATTCCGTTGCTCTGTCCATCAGTTTTTTTCAGTTCTTATGTGTGGAGTTTTACTTGCCGTGGTTTGCAAGTGAAACAAGTATGCTTGTTTCATTCTCCTAGAAGTATGCTTCTCTTCATTCTTTCATTCTAAAGAGTTGGTCTGATCACCTACATTCATTCTACATTTTTAAGCCACACATATGATGTGTCAAGTAAAATGCAAAATTGTATTTGTTGGTACTGGCCCACATCAAGCTGTTGTGCTCTTTACAGATTACTCACATTGGTTTTTGATACTGCTACGACTCACCTTAGAATTAAACTCTGCCAGGAAGTCAAAGTGCTTCTTCAGGTCTGTAGCGAGGATGGCCTCGATCACTAGGAACCGAAAGCGCTTAAACTCAACGTGGTCCAAGCTGCACAAGAAGTTGAACTCGGGCTGGGAAAGAAACAGGCTCCAGGCAGAGGCTGCATGGTGGTTCTCCAAAACAGAACGGTCATTATACAACACAGCCTGTGTGAGAGTGTGTACGTGTGCACATGTGTGGAGAGATGGAAACGGGGAAAGAAGAGAGTAACATAGTGTGACTGAGTCTATAAGTTCCATGCTCTGGTTACAAAATCATGTGCTTCTGATGAAACTGCCAAAACTGTGTTCATGAGCTATTGAGAACTAAGTTAGCTATACAAAATCAAAAGCTCTACTAAACTGCAAAATAAAATTGTTCTTTACTAACCTGAGGAGCGTTAGTGGCTACAAGAAAGGCATTTGTGCGACCAGGGTGATCATAGTCATGCATAGCAGCTGCTACATATAGTGCCATGAGTTCCAGCGCAGGGACATTCCAGGCCAGACAGCCGTAACTGTCATCTGAAAACGAGGAGCTTTTGGACGTGGCATATGCCACCCTACCTGGGGAAATTCCACTGTCCGAATCTAATAAAAAAATAAAGAGTGAGCACGTGAAACCAGTGAAGAAACACTACTACACATCCATTCAAAATCACTACAGTAACTTAGTTGACACGCAGCTTGCTTTATTTTAAAAATGTGAATTAGCTGACAATAATAATGAAAACTTTTTTTATGCCATAAGTGAATTTAGACATCACAACATTACAGAAAATTCATTTTAAAATCTGCTTAATATCACATTTAACAGTTTAAATTATTAAATGTTTTTAAAGACCATCTTTACTTTTCCTGTCATCAAAAACTCACTTAGTCTATGTAAAAACCAGGGGAAATGGTCATGTCCAGTATAGGACAAATATAACCAATATGAAAACATTTTAATTCATATTTTAATCCATAATAAAAAACAAAAAATTTGTATGAAACAAAGTTAGGAAATTTAATTACTATATAAAAATAAAAATAAAAATTACAAAACTATATGAAATGTGCTATGAAAGTTGGCAAAAAAGAAATGGATAATATACATTTATTTGAAGGTCAGTGATGTGAATAAAAGCCTAAATTCTAAACGCGATCTAGTCTCTTTAGAAAATTTGGACTAAATAGCTCAATTCAAATGGATTAGTTTTACAATCTCTTTATGAACTTTTTGAAGCGTCAAAGTGGCAACGGAGGGACAAAACTCAGATTTCATCAAAAAGATCTTCATTTGTGTTCCGAAGATGACCAAAAGTCTTACAGGTTTTGGGTGAACTAACCTTTTAAAACGTCACTAATGCAATGAGAGAATCAAACACTGCCAAAAGGCTGCAATTAAGCTGACTGGTTTTGCAGCTAACCAAATACTCTGAAATCATACTCCATCTCTTTCCAAAAGATTTTGGAATATTTTGTAGCTCTGTACTTGAGCCAGCCAGTGAAGTCACTGGTCTCAGTGTGATTCAACACCTCTGCTTGCCAGAGATGGCTGCTGCGTGGAACAGCAGCAGAGTGAGTCAGAGTAAACTCCATTTGAGAAATTACAAGGGCCATCAGCAGACTTAAAATAAGCCTCGGACATGCTGAGCCAGCAGCCACCTCAGATCTCAATCGCAATAGAGGATCTCTTATCGGACAGCATTTGCGCGGCTGGCTGGAATAACGAAGACTGAGCAGCGGTGACGGCCTCTAATTTATTTCCGATGGATCAGGAGCCATGCTAAATATAATTAGAGACATGACTGAGGATACAGATGCTCTAACCTGAATCTGTCCATCACGTACTCGAATATAAAATTTTTATCCAGTCCCCTATTAAAGGGTAGACCATGAATCGGCCATTGTGGGATTTGAACCTGCACCCTTTATCAAAGTTTCTTTATGGCAAAACTATAATGGAGTGTGGGAGCACAGATGTACCTGTATCACTTCCTGTGACATGCTCATTATGGATCTGCTGAAAGCCTGGGATTGGTCTGGTGGTAAGATACCATACTGCATGAAGGACGTCGGTGGCATGGACACGGTTGTGATCTAAGTGGAGAGCAGATAAAAATGACACATTAACGCACGGCTGGAATAATTTCGGACTGTTCTGCTTCACATGACACAAATCTGCACTGTGGTCCAATTTGAGAAATACTGAAACAATTCTAACCCAGTTTTCAAGTTTAACTTCAACAAGATTTTTTTTTTATTCTCACAGGGGATATCACGATAGCCGTTCTCCAGAGCGCAAAAGTACGTCATGAATTCCCGCACAGGGATTTTGAAGATTTCGAACAGACCCGTGTCCTGGAACAAAGTGTACGCCACCTGAGAGAGTGTAACAAACAGAACTTCATTAAGACAAGACAAGCAGTGAGCCATCGAGTCCCTGCAGATTCATGTTTATTGGCACGGAGTACTGAGAGAGACCATCAGCATTACATTCAGCCAAATCTATGAAATGCCATTCACATCAGATCAGACAATAAAAGTGTGGGATTGGTTGAATTTAACGAAACGGGAATGGTTTTAATTAGCTAAAAGAGAAGCATGTTTTCCACCCAAAGTGATGAAAAAACTCAATTGCATTTTTCTGTTTCGCTAATGCTGATTTCCAGAACTTAGCTTCATCATGTCAGTAGGATTTTTAGTTTTGGCCTTAATAGTTGCAGTTACAAAGCACTAACATAGCTGAGAATCCTGCCAGTCTTCCCTCCCGTAATGTCCATCAGCTCAAAGATCTGGAAGTTCCAGGTGTTGATCTTTTCCATGAGTACTTCATGCTCCACCAGCATTGAGTCCAACCTGAACTCCTCGTCTCCCTGCCAGAGATCAATCACAGTCAGCAGACAGAAGGTTTCACAGTAATCTCAGCTTAGTCTAACAGAAATAGTCATGCCTGGCCACTTTTCCAGAGATAACAACGAAAATATTTGACTAAGTCAGCTAAATTTATGTTGTCCTCACACGCTCTTACTGTAGACCCCTTTGGGCAGAACAATAAACTGAGGGTTTGAGGAGAGATCCTCTCAAGAGCCACAGCTATAAATCCAGCAACCACAGAACAATGCAAAAGCATGGGAATGCAAATAAGCACTCTGCTTCTAAACTCCACTCGGCTTGTTCAACAGCTGGCCACTTTAACAACTGCCAGATTGACCAATAAAATGAGCGGGAGAGCGGTGGAATCGAGATGAGGGCATTTCAGGTTACGTGAAAGAAAAGCTCTTCTCTTACTAGGGCTTTCTAGGGCAAAACAGCACTTCATAAATTAAAATTACTTGTCCACAAGCAACACTGGATCTTGAGTTCAGTTCCTGAGGCAATGTTTTAGACATTAATATAATGAAGCCAAGTGGGGATAAAGTGGAGTTCAGCATGTGTGCCCTCTACCTCAGGATCCAATGAGGACTGCTCTGTACTGGAGGTCTGTTCTTCTTCCTCGGGCTGGCTATTTAGCTTTTCCCCCACTGTGTCCTGAGTCCTCTCCTCCTGAGACTCGGCCTCCACGCTCTCCTCTCGGATCAGGTTTTCCCCGCCATACTCCACTCCTTCAGCTAAGAAGCAAAAGTATCATTTTGAGTGTTAAACCAAAGGATGGACATCATAAGATGCGCAATATGTCGGGAGCCATGCAGTGGGTCAGACACTTCATTAAGTTTTGTAGAAAGCAATTCTTTAAAGTGAATTTTGTTTCGTATAAATCCTAACTTCATTTTAATCAATGTTTCATCAACCAATTGTCTGGATTTAATAGAAAACCATAAAACGTCACACGCAGATTTGAAGTGCGTAACAAATGAACGGTCTTTGAGGCTGAAACCATGTCTTTCTGTTTTAATAAATTTCTTGAATATGTGTCTCAATTCCAGTAGGGTCTATAGATGTTTGTGGCTTTACAGCAATAAAGTATATTATAAAGTGGTATGCTATAAATAAACATGACGTGACTAGACGGAGGGTGCTGAATCGCCGAGCTGGTGCAAATATCCACAGCGCCATGATCAGATCAGACGCTTTTTTCATATTTGATATGTGTTTTTGTTAGAGCGGAAAGCGCGCATCGCATTATTAATAATTGAAGCGGCGCTCACGGCAGCATCCATGTCGGGATGCTCCTTAACACTATGACACTGCAAAAGTTTTTCAAAGTTCTTTTCACCCCAAAACAAAGAAGAGAGCACAGAACTTCGCTGTGATTACATCACAAAATCAATATTCGTTAACTCAGTTTCTCCACACCTCCTTTCAATTAGTTCAAGGCCTCCTTCTTCGTTCTTAAAGTTGATGTTCAGGGAATTCTAGGCTGAGCGAGTGGCCCTGAGTGGACTGAGTGAGCGGAATGAGTGGAATACTCACATGCTCTACTCAGGAATGACTCTGTTGTGAGAAATGGTGTTTGTGATATAGCATAATAACTTTACCTGAGCGTGTTCTTTGCATCTCATTGGCTGCTGGGTGATGGCACTCACCCACCTCCACACTGGCCACACCTTTTAGCATCTGTCGGCCACAACTAAAAAAAAATACAATTAATTATTTCTCTTATAATGTACAGCTTAATTCATCAACACCTCAGAGAGAAGAGGCACATGGTTCTAGAAGTTACAGTACCTGGTGCACAAGGGGGCCGAGACAGGACCTCGATACTGTTGCTGGAAATCAGGTGAGCTCAGTGTGTAGCCCAGAGGTTTGTGCAGGTTGACGCTGGGCTTGGTGAGGAAATCGGCGGTGTCTGGGAACTCCACAGGAGAGCGTGTGACCAGAGATGAGCCGGGAGCAGCAGGGGGACTATGGCTCGGGGAACTGACGGGACTCAGGCTAGGAGAAGCACCTATATACACACACACACACATCAAAATCAAAATTTATTAAGCAATTTTAAAAAATGTAATGCATAAAAAAAGATTCAGATAAACTCCTTCTATGATGAACACATTTAATTTCAGAATAAAAATATCAAATATTTTTTTGTGGGTTTTGAGTTAAGGTGGTGTAGGTCTACAGAGACTGCTAAAGGTCTCATTAACATACTGAAATTATTGAAAAAGAAATGCTGACATTAATCTACTATTATCCCTTGTCTGTCCAATTAAATAAGTGCGGTGTAATCTACATACTGTACAGGTAGCCATTTTGTTTTCCTGCAACAAGAAAACAAGTAGAAAGGACCCCCTTTAGACCCTCATGCTTGTATATTTGGGTCACTGTGTGTCATTTATACATATATAAACCTTTTTAACTTAAGGGTTACACCACATATTATTAAAAGTCTTTCAAATGAATTATCTGTAGACTACATATGTGTACACTATACACTACAATATAAACATTAAAAAGGAAATTAAATATGATTAAAAAGATCTTCGATATCCAAGATCCTGGCTCAGGTGTTGTATACTAGATTTATTTAACATCTACTAGGACAGTGGTTCTCAACCTTTTTGACTTGTAGCCCCCCATACTGGCAAAGATATTTTCACTGGCATTTCTGCTGTAATTTTGAAAAATCTGCTTGTTTTCAAACTTTTTTATTAACCAAAACCTGATGTGTTCAATGCAATGTAATTAACCATGCCTTTGCGATTATGAAATATCCAAGAAAGGGTTGAACAATTTCAAATAAGACCTTTTTTTTGTTAATGTTGTTGTCTTTTAAGCATTTTAATTTAGTTTTATTATACAACTAAATCATTTTAAGCCATCATGTGGCCCCCTTGGATGCTTGCTGAGGCCCCCAGGTTGAAAACCACTTGTTTGTCCTTTGCCAACAAAAGAGAAAGCTGCTGCAGTAAAGCTATTTAAATCAGCCGGACTAATGTCATAATTTTTTACAAAATAATAAATGAAGGCAAGGTTATTTCACTCTTGATTGGTGCTGACCTGGTCTTCTGGGTACAGTGTGGCCATAGGAGAGTGTGACAGAGGACGATCTCTGTTTAGGAATAGTCAGCAAGTTGCTGTTGGGTCCATTAGAAACACAACTCTGGCTGTAAGGCAAAAAAAAAAAAAAAAAAAAAAAAAAAAAGTCACCTATAAGGAGTGCTAATTTTGGGACAAAGTCTGTGCATTCCATATTTACATTCCAAAATGTGTGAAAACAATTCTGAGATTACTACAGTTTCATTGAGATCTGAAAGAGAGCTGACTTTGGGATGAGTGGTTTAGATTTACTTTCTCAAATCTCTTTTTAACACTGCCATCTTGAGGACAAGCAGTAAAATTACAGAAAGCATATTGTCCTGATAAAATCTTAAAACTATGGGCTTATAAAGAAATTTCACGATATTGGTTACGACTACCAATCTACAGATGCAAATGCACTTGCGTTCCTGTCCTTGACCGCCATCGAGTACACAGAGCGTAGTAAGGTAAGTGTCGTTGTGAGGCCTGACCTGCTGAGGTCAGAGTGAGATCTCTTTCCATTGGTTCGTTCCCAGCGTGAGGAGGCAGACTCCAGTGGGGGCAGAGAATAAGAGGCTGAACTGCGTCTCAGCTGAGGGGTAGGGAGACTGTTCCTGCTGCTCAGACCCTGAAAGTACACAGCCATTTTGTAAGTACTCAATAAGAAGACATGACTTGCGGTATACCTTCTACGGGGACAATCCCTTTGGAG
>CM074280.1:4950332-5060332 GCA_037194245.1 Opsariichthys bidens
TTTCTAGTCAAAGACAAAGTTTCCACAAAATATTAACCAGCATAACTGTTTTCAACATTCATCAATAATAATACTAACAATAAATAAATGTTTCTTGAGCACCAAATCAGCATATTATACATCAGAATGATTTCTGAAGGATCATGTGACACTGCAGACTGGAGTGATGACTGCTGAACTTGACATCACAGGAATAAATTCAATTTTTAAATATATTCAAATTAAAAAAAAAGAACATGGATGTTTTAAATTGCAATAATGTTTCACAATTTTTTTTTTTTCTGTATTTGTAATCAAATAACTGCAGGCGTGCTGAACATAAGAGGCTTCGTGAAAACCATTCCAAAATCTTACTGACCCCAAACCTTTTAATAATAGTCGTGTATATCCCAGACAAGAGTGAAAGACTGCCTACACACCTGTCAAAGACAGCAAAACAACATTTTCTCTTTACATTACCAGGTCCATGCAGCTCTAAAAAAAAAAAAAAATTTTGAAAAGTGAGTGGACATACATAAACACGACTTCAAGTCTAAAGATGGATGTTGACGTGATACTCCTCTAAAAACATACAATTCCACCTAAAACATTTGTTGTTTAATTAAAATGCATGTACATTTGAGAGGAACACCATGCAGATTTTCCTTCTACACTGACGTAGTCATGAAATCCCCTTGAAATCTGATCACAAGTGGTCACAGGAGATACACTTGAAATGCATGTAACTACCTTTACTGCATGTATTTCTACAATCTCAAGCATTATTTTAAAAAAAAAGGTTTATATACATTATATATATATATATATATGCACATATAACTTTATATTTTATTTGAATATATTTTAAAATGTAATTCATTCCCATGTTGGCAAAGCTGAATTTTCAGCATCATTACTCCAGTCTTCAGTGTCACATGAACTTTCAGAAATTATTCTAATATGCTGACTTGGTGGTCATGAAATTTTTCTCATTGTTATCAATGTTGAAGACAGTTGTGCTGTTTATTATTTTGCAGAACCCATTTTTTGGGATTATTTGAAAAATAGAAAGTTTAAAAAAAAACAAAAAAAAAAAAACCCAGTATATTTAAAATTGAATTTTTTTGTAGCAAATGTAAAAAGTCTTTGCAGCCAAGTCTTTGATCAATTTAAAGCAGCCTTGTAGAATAAACCTAACTAATATATATATATATATATATATATATATATATATATATATATATAATATATATATATATATATATATTATATTATATATAAAAACATGTTCATCATATCAGAGGTCTAAAAGTCACTGTCAGCATGAATTGCAATTTTAATATTTATGAATGAACTGATTTTGAAAAAAAAAAAAAAAAAATCATCATCTCATCACTGACAGCAGGACAAACAACCATTCATATTCATGAGCACAAATACACTCACTTAATCAGACTCACAGGCAAAAAGTCCTGTTTAACCTGCAGGTGCATTGTGGGAAATACGTGTCATATAGTATTTGCATTACAACACATCGAAACAGTTCACTCAAAGTAGACTCCAGTCTGCAGACATTCGCCTACATAAGGTCAAAGTGATCATACTTTTTACATAAACCCAAAGCTAATACAAATGATGTGGCATCTGTGCTGGCAAAGAAATTAAATGAAGACTGAGGAAACAAACAAACAAACTACAACACTGTCATTATGAGAGCATTAGAGTGTTGAAGTGTGAGACAGACAGTATAAGAGCACTATATGTTTGTTTGTTTGTTTGTTTGTTTGAGTTTGTGTGGCTAAATAACTGCACACCATTCGAAACAAGAGGCCAAACCAGGGCAGGCCAAAAAAAAAAGCATCATAAAAAGCCACAGAGTCCAGTCACAGAGCAACAACACACAACAGACCAGCCAGTGAACCAGAACAACAAACCAACCACTGATGAACACGTATCACCTTACATGCAGAGCCAGGGTTAGCGAAAGACCAAGAGGGAAAACACCAGTCTGTTACTTCAGCATTTTTCTTGCAAATTAGAAACTTGTTTTAATTGACTAACATATAGTAAACAGTTAGGTGAAGTTTGTAATAAGAAAATACTGCATGATTTGAGATCAAGGACAATGAAGCTACGGCCTGATATACAACACATGAAGTATGTAGTTACTGTAAGTTATTGATATCGTGTTTGGCTGTTTTTTTTTATCTTTTTTCCATAACGCATTACAATAAGCTTCTATGTGTTAATATTACGTAAATGTAATAGTGCAACTTGACGTAACAATGAACTATATTTCTGCAATCTTCATCTAAAATATTAATGTTTACATACAAATACACTGATACAACTTAAAATATGAACAAAGTGTATTAGATGATGTATTATGACCAAACATGAATTAAACAACAATAGAGCTGCAACTAACGATTATTTTTTTTCGATTAGTCAACTACTCTAACGATTATTTTAACGTTTTTTTTATTAATCTAGTGAGCTTTTTTTTATGTAAGAAGTTAGAATTAACAGTTAATTGAGGTTAAATAGAAAGAATGGGACACGCCGTTATGTAATAATACGATTTGATTTTGATTAAAAATAAGCTTGTCCAGTGGTGGACATTTGAACTTTAACATGAAGAGTGTCAAAGACTTTCTATTCAGTCTTAAAAGGAACTTCGATAGTGTTCAAGCCATTGAACAAACGTCTCCTGAACCGTGTGTTTTTCCTCTTGCGCTGTTTGTAATGCAGGGAGTCTTGTGATTGATTGTCAAGCCAGCCGATCAGAATTGAGCAGCCTCATCTCTGATTGGCTGGAATTTTGGCACATTGTAACACTGGTTTGTGTTGAGCAGGCGAGCGGGCCGTGCTTAGCGAGCGCGAGCAACTGAAACCTTGCCAGTGCGAAAGAGAATGTCGGCGCACATCCAAATCAACTTCTTTGAAATGCAAAACTGATTTTCGTTCGCTCGAAATATTTTCTTATTTGCGAGACGAAGATTTTCTCCTCAACTCAGTTCACCCAAAATATGATCTTGCACGCACGAAAATTTGGCAGAGATCCAATTCCATAGATGGTACGCCATTTCGGTTTTGCAAAGGGAACAAAGGACCATTTTATTTGGCCTCTGTTTAAAGTATTCCCATACTTTTGATAATCGTGGTCTTGGTTTTTGTGATAGAAAGGAACTTTCTCCGTTCCCAGGAGCAGAAGCCGGCATTACGCGAGATGAATGTAAACAGTGTGACGCGTCGAGGCATTTCACGCACGTCGACGTAATCAATGACATTGACGCTTCGTTGCAGCACTAAACAAAATTCTACTTTAAAAAAATGAAATGCAAGTACTTTTATTCAGCATTAAACTGATAAAAAGTGACAGTCAAGACTTGTCAAATAAACGGAGCTCTTTTGAACATTCAATTCATCAAAAAAATCCTAAAAATAAATACGGCACAGTTTCCGCAAAAATATTAAGCAGCAAAACTGTTTTCATCATCGATAATAATACTAATAATAATAAATGCTTCTCAAGCACCAAATCAGCATATTAGAATAATTTCTGAAGGATCGTGTGTGATGCTGAGGATTGGAGTAATGATGTTGTAAATTCAGCATCACAGGAATGAATTACATTTTAAAATGCTAGGGATGCACCGAAATGAAATTCTTGGCCGAAGCCGAAGCCGAATAATAATGAAATGCTTGGCCGAAGGCCGAAGGCCGAATACCGAATGCGGTGTTTCGCATTTTTTTTCCATTTATTTTGCCAATTTTTTCACCATTACAATAATTAAATAGTAAAAATTTGCTTTTTACTATTTTGTGTTGCTTTTCAGAGAAATAAATCAAATAACAAAAATATAATTTCAAAATATTTAACACTGAACATTTTTTTAACATTCCAGCAGATATTATACAAACAAAGCACAATGTAACTTAAAATGAATAAATTAGTAAAATAAAAAAAATAAAAATGATTTGGCCATCTTTGAAGCCTATGTTCTTCTTGAATAGCCTATAACTGACTGCTGAAAGAATGTAACTCTGTACGTCTACAACAACAAATGTGCATTGAATAGTGCAAAAAAATGTAGATGAACCCACAACAAATAAATAACTGTCCTAGACATAAGCCTACTTCACATATCGCGCCTAATAAAGCGTGTAAAGCGCGGCCGCGTCGCTTCCTCCTCCTTTTGCAAGCGTTCGGGAGCTCGCGCTTCTGTGGCGTCTGTCGTTGCTATGCAACCATGAACTGTGGATTCTGACGATGAGAAAAGTTTCAGCAAGGGATAAATTGATTTTTAGCCCTTGCTTTAGCTTCACTACTAGATATATTTATGGAGATGAGACATAACAACCCCCCTGTACAGCTATGATCAGCTGTTCGGCTGAGATTTCCATGTTTTGTTACGGAAAGGTCGAAGCTGATCGGTTGGTTCTTGTCACATGACCTGCGGTGCGCTCGCGGCATTCTGAAAAGTTGAGATGTTTTCATCTCGCCGCGACACAGGCGCGCCCGGAAAAAACAAGCGCGCCGCACCGCATGCGCGTCCCTTCCGTTTTGCGCGCGGTTACCGCGCACCTACATAAGATATAAAGAATATGCGCGCGGAAAAGATGCGATATGTGAACGTTAAAACATCATTAAAAACGTCATTGTTCGGCAAAATTTATTCGGCCTTTTTACTTATTCGGCCGAATACCGAAAGTGCTTTTTTGGCTTTTTTCGGCCGAATAATTTCGATTGCCGAACATTCGGTGCATCCCTATAAAATGCATTAAAATAGAAGTTACATTTATATTGTAATTATATTATTTCACAATATTACTGTTTGTACAGTATTTTTGAATAAATCAAAATACAACAAAAACAGGTCACTTCTTATGAGCTTGTTAAAATCCCAGGCTATATGGGTTCACAAAAACATCTGGAAACCCATTCATTAGTATGTAAATCAAAGCTTCAAAAAGGAACAATAAAAACGCCAGGATTAATATTTAAAACTTATGCCACCAAAAACAACATTTACAAAACGACGAGATCCTTATGTAATGGTTTTTAGCCCACGAAACGTGGCGATTTAGGATAGCCCGATCATGGATGGTGGCAAGATTGTGTGTGTAGCAGAGATGAATGTGTCCCGGTCTGTGTTCCTGTGGGTGTCAGGGAGCTGACGTCAGCGCAGGCTAACGCCCCTCGCGGCTCAGCTCGTCTGCAGCAGCTGTGAGTGTGGGAAAGTCTTGGCTACTCTGCAGTCAACTCCAGCCAGTCTCACAACGACAAGGTCAATGGCCCTTTCTCAAGTCTCATCTGACCCTTAGAGACGATCGCATTTCACACTGAACATTATGAATTTTCGGCAGCGTTGATCTGGATTACACATTCATGTTCTCCATCAAAAGAAAGAGGGAAAAAACAACATTTCAAACCATGTCAATCAACTGAAACATTTTTAGTCTATATCCATGCTTTGGTCCTTGAACTTGGGTACAACCCATCCTTAATGGCTCACAGTCCTGGTCATTACAGAGTTATGCAGTCTTCTGGAAAGCAGTCAGTGACTTCATGTTGAGCAGTGATTATGTCTGGCTCTCAGTCGCTGGTGTCAAGACTCTGACAGACAGGAGAGACTGGGGAAGAGGGTTATGTTGTCAGGAGGACCTGGCAGGTCTGTGGAACATTCCCTTTGCCGTTGGGAATGAAGAGATCCCGCGGCGTCCTGCGCTTTCACATAGGAACATCAGTTCTCTCCAAACTACTGAGACTAGTTACAGATACAGAGCAAACCGGTTACAAGCTTCCAACATTCCACTTGACTGAAAAAGATATGATGGTGATTGCTTGATTACGCTTTTCCAGGAAATGATGCAAGTCATTTATAAGACGCTCTAAGGCAAAGACGCTGTAAATGGGTTGATGCATCAGTTGCAGTTTTATAAATTATTAAAAGTGGTTATGGTGTGATAATGGAGAGTCCTTCCAAAGGGAGGGTTTGAAAGCATTTCCCCACAATGTCGTCATGGGATGATGATTTTGATGGCTTTTCTCTCCACAGTAAAAACAACGGTCTTCAAAATGGTTCATTGTCATGTTGTGCAAAAATCTTAAACCTCACAAGAACTACTTTAATTAAGGTCTGGAATGCAGTTAAGCTCTAAGACAAGTTCGGGTTCATTGCGAGTGTTGTCTTAGTCTCAGTCTAAGCTTGCTAGCATCTGGTTTAGTCATCGCCATTTGTTTTGGAATTACTGTGGAGGTGGGGTTATTCAGTGGTCAGCCAGGGTATCTGATTCGCTAGGATCCTGTCTAGGGATATGCAAAACTGCATTTTCTAAAACATCTCGCCTTTTGATGCAGCACCTTAAAAACACAATACTAAATGGTGAGAAGCACAAAATATTGCCATGAAAAATGGGTCATCGAAAAGGGGTTGGAAAGATTTTTTACATTTTTTTTAAAGTCGAATTTATTTATTTTTTACACTAAAACAGTAATTTTGTGGAAATATTATTACAATTTAAAATATGCATTTTCTTATATATATATATATATATATATATATATATATATATATATATAAAATGTCATTTATTCCTGTGATCAAAGCTGAATTTTCAGCATCATTAGTCCTGTTTTCAGTGCCACATGACCCTTCAGAAATTATTCTAATATGCCGATTTTCTGCTCAAGGAATATTTCTTTTATCATTATCAATGTTGGTTAATATGTTGTGGATGTTACTGTGAAATTTTTGATCAATAGAAAGTTTAAAATGACAGCATTAACATATATATTTATATCAATATGTTGTAACAACTTATTAAATTGATCAGAAATGTCAGCAAAGACACGCATGTCTTTGTTAAAATGCCGAGTTAAAATATTACACACATACACGTTTTTGTATCCGATCAGGAGAGCTAGGGCGAGATCATACAAGCAAAGCTCCTGAAAAGCAAAATGGAAAAAGTAACATAACAGCCAAATGCTAATCGCAAGCCAGCAGCCGCAGAAGTTGCTGTCGTGCCCCCTTCGCCAACCAACCAGATTTCAGTCACACCAGAGCGGGCACTGTGAACAGGTGGGGATGCTTTGTGGGGTCATCGAGGCAGCCCTAGGGCTTGGCTGCCCTCTCTTTCGCCCTGCCTCTGCACACAGCTGGCTGACTGCACTGCACTGCACTGCACTACGGTACCCCTCTGCTGTCTTGGCACAGCTAAAAGCAAAGAGCTCCAGAGTGACTGCTCTTTTTATCAGGGCTGAAATGAAAATCCTGCTGTATGAAGCTTGACTCGAAGAGAAGGGAATACAGTATCTGAGCGTGCAAAGAATCTCTGGAACACAAATGAAGGCACACGAGGGAAAGAAAGCATGAAAGTTCATGACTGTTTGCATGCATCGATGTGATCATATATTGGAATAAATGAAGTACATACATAAGCAAATGCAAATGGACAGGCTGCTGTGCTTCTCTGATTTACAGCTCACATCTCTGGGGTCACCTGCCTCCAACACAAACAAATGCTGCTGACGCAAGTCAGCCGAGCCCCAGCCTGTTCGGTTTACCATGCTCCTCCATCCCTAGAACACTACCATGAAACAAAAAGGGAGACTCCACGGCTGAACCCTGGAGGAGAGAACAAGTGTTTTCCAAAGGTTGTCCTTGACACGTGTAAGTGTGACACCTAGAGGATGAAACCCAAGCTGGTTGGACAGTAAATCGGTGCCCAAAGTTGTGTGCCATTTGGAAGACCAGGCTCTGAACCTGCTGATGGTGGGATCTTGTATTTTCCTCTCTCAAGTCACACTCCCTCCAACAAATGTAACTCCTGGATTTGGATTTTTTTAGAGCTCTTCCAAAATACAGCACACAGAGGGTCGGTAGGTATCGTCAGTATTACGACTACTTGGGTTATTTGTAACCCGAAGGTTGTGGGTTCGGGTGGGGGGAGTGAATGATCAGTGAATTAATTTTAATGATTAGCCTACTGATTACCGATCAGAATGAGCTTTATTGCAAAGATTGCTTGCTTACACATACAAGGAATTTGTCTTGAAGCTTCCAGTGCACAGACATAATGACAGCAAAAAGACAAGATATAAAAGTAAAATTAGTGAATATATTTATATTTTTAAAAAAACACACAATATGCAAAACAGACAATAGATAATTATGCATGTACCAGGTATGTTATATAAAATGCAAGGGAATGTGAAGTAGAGGTTTAGTGTGCTGACAAAACCGACAAATTAAAGAAGAGAAGTATAGTTTACACCAAAGCATAAATCCTTTTTGAAAGACAGAACTTTGGTTTTATCACAAGACTTGGTTTGAGTATATAACTTAACATTATTACATTTTATAGAGTGAAAGCAGTGTTTCTGACTTTCCTTTCAAATGTGAAGATCTGTGAAAAAAGTCTAAAAACAAAGAAAAAAGGCATCAAAAATCTTGAGAGCTGCAAAGCTACGTACACACGCGAGACTAATCTCTGTTAAAGTGTCTGTCTCTTCACTCATTTTTCAGGTTTTGGCTCTTGGCCGCATGCCAGACTGAGAGGAGCTTGCATAATAACAAACACGTTTTTGCAGGAACAACAAAAATGCCACAAGCTGAGGAAGGTCAACAATATTACGTCAATGATGAACTTTTTCCCACAATGGTATGCTTCAAGACTAAATGAACCATCGTTATTTGGCTTTGTTCGACCTTATACTCATCAACAACAACAAAAAAAAGAAGTCGACATTATACAAGTCAAAAAGAAACAAAGAACCACACACAAACGAGTTTAGAAAGAACCAGAGCACCCATGAGAACATGGGCTCAAAACAAACCGCACAGACAGGTTATGATCTATATAAACAATTATCTGACACAAAAGCAGAATTATCTCTGTATGTTTGACATCACTACCATGATATGTACACGGTTCAGCTCAAAGCTTGGGAAGAAAGAAGTCACTTGTGCTCACAAAGGCTGCATTTAATTTGATCAAAAATACAGTGAAACCAGAAGTAATATTAAAAAGAAATTCATATGATGGCATTTTAAGCAGCCATTCCTCCAGTCTTCATAATTCTAATATGCTGGTTTGGTGCCCAAGAAACATTTCTTTCTTTATACTCCTTAATATGTGTCTGTGATATATTTTTTCAGGATTCTTTGATGAAGAGAAAGGAGTTCAGAATAGCAGCATTTATTTTTAAATAGTTTATCTTTGTCGTCAGTTTGATCAAATTAATTAGTGGAGTATTGATTTTTTTTTTTTTTTTTTTTTTTTTTTTGAAAAAGTGGGGAAAAAAAGAAATTACCCCAAACTTTTGAGGGTAGTGTACCCATTATTTCCAGTATGAGCTTGAAATGTATTAAAAGATACTTAAGTAAAATAAACAAATGCATTGAGAATTCATATAAAACTAGATTCAATTTTTTTTTAAAGATTTGTTTATTATTTTCAGCCAGATATAACAGGCTCAAAGACAAATCACGAGTCATAACATTACCTTGGGGATATTTAAATCAGCGGAATCTTTACAAAACACTATTAAAAAAAGGTAACACTTTACAATAAGGTCTTACTTGTTAACATCAATTAATGTATTAACTAACAATGAGCAATACATTTGTTACAGTATTTATTCATCTTTTTAATGTTAGTTCATAAAAATTCAGCTGTTCATTGTTTGTTCATGTTAGCTCACAGTCCTTTTAATAAATGTATTAGTAAATGTTGAAGTTAACATTAACTAAGATTAATAAATGCTGTGCAAGTATAGTTCATTCTTGGTTCATGTTAACTAAACAACAACTTGTAGGCCTACGCGACAGCCAAATTCCGTCAACCGGTCTTTAAGCCCCTGGCGCCGGGCCATCAGGCCATTCTTATTGATCTCTGAATAAACAAATAACCTTCATAAAAAGTTGAAGCAGGGTTTGTTAAAGTCGGTTTTGAAAGCTTATCCAATCTAGTCTTGTTCCAGAGCGAGCACACAGAGTTCTAGCAGGACCGTGTGACATATTGACTGACTCTCTCAAACTCCAGCTGATAGAACAGTGTGAAAACTCGAGAGCATGAAAGGTAAAGCAGCCTCTTTCGGTTTATTATTGTCTTCTGAAGCCTTTCATTTCAAAACAGAGGTTAAAATGTAAGCCGCCAGGATCGAGAGGTGAACCGTATTTCCAAGCCACACGAAAAAACATTAGCATTTTAGGTTTATCATAAAATCTCTTATTTTCAGTTTATTGCACTCCATGCATTTAGCAGCTTAGCGCTAGCGTATTGCGTCCGTATGGCAACATTAATGCAAGCCATCAGCGTACTTTTGAGATTAGATTCTGCGAGGTAGTTTGATCCAAAGTTAAAGCGCAGCACTCAATAAATCACACACCCATTAATAGTTTCAGGCAGGTGGCATTTCGTGTGGGTTCAGCTTCATCTGCCCTAGACCTCAGCTGTTCAACTCGGCGCAAATAGGTCTAAATGACTGTTGAACACACTGGTAATGTGCCCTACCATCATGAACACCCTCAACGCCCCCTGTCCACCAGTTTATCTGCTTCTAGCAGACGCTATCAAAACACAAACTTTTACATGGTGATGAAAAATTTTAATATATACTGTAACAATTTCATTTTCAATGTCCTTGTGACACGTGACATGTACTTACTATTGAAATAGCAATAAATTTACATGCTACTAACCCTAAACCAAACCTAATCCTTACCCTATATTAAGTATATGTTGTATTATATTACTCAGTATTTGAATATATAATTAATTACACTGTAAAAAGGACAAGGTGTGACCTAATATTCTTTCACAAATTATTACTAAACTTTGTTAGTCTGATCATGTTGCCTGGATGTTAATCGACACTACTGCTGAATTATTTTTACTTTTAATAATTAAATGACAAAGATACACAAAGTATTGAAATTTTCTTTAAGAATTTTTATGGGGTCTTGACTAAACATATTATTCTGATGTCACCTAGATATTAATGAACATTTTCCGCAAATTTTCATGTGAAGCAGAAATAAATAAATGATCAAACATTTGTTTTGAGGTAATGCAAAGTATTGAAATAATCTTTAATAAATTTTTTTGACTAAACGTTGTTAGTCTGGCATTGCCTGGATGTTAATCGACACTACTGCTGAATTGTCTTGAATTAACTGAATTAAATTCTATGATAAAACCTAGTATTAGCTATTAGTAATTTGACAGATGGCAATCAAAAAAAAATGTCCGTAAATATGGTTATGCACATAATACTGAAAATAATCTTTTTCTGCCATTATTAGTCTGATGTCACCTAGATGTTACTCAAGGTTTCAGTGTATTTTCATGTGAAGCCAGTGTGCAATAACAGAGAGCAATAAAACTGTGTTCAGAAATGTTACAAAGCATAATCTAAGACAAGTAGCTTTTGACTTCCCTGTTGTCACCAACAAGAACTAGTCATATATTTCATGCAAGTGACTTTGACAGGAGGGGGCAATAAATAGTGTTTCCTGACAGACAGACATTTATGCAGTAATTGCCTTGTAAATGAAGGCTGAACGAACACAGGCCACTGTTCCTTATAGCTTGATGGAACAGAAGACACACGTGCACACACACAACTTGTGCGTCTACGACAGCCTCGCGCATAATTGACCCCTCCGAGTTTCTCCAGAGCTCCAGTGTTAACATTACACCCCATAATGTCTCCAAAACATCAACATACTGGATATAACACGTCAGGCCCTGGAATTTTTCGCTCCGTGGAGCACGGCTCATGCCAGACTGATTTGTGTCAAGTAAGGCCAAACACACAAACAACGCTGGCAGAGAGGCGTCCTCTCATGCGGAGGGGAAAGAGAGTCGGAGCACAACAGGAAGACTCTACCTGATATGGCCATGGCTGCCAGATAGGCCCAGGCTGGAGGCCTTGTAAGGGAACATCTGGCTTTATCTTGGAATCAGTGCGGACAGACCTCTCACATAAACACAGGCGCTCTGGAGAACTGCAGATCTCTAGTCACTAACAAGCCTGTGAACGGCGCCGAGCTTCCATCTATTAGAGAACCCAGAGAAATCGTCTGTTGACAAGTGAATCATTTACAAACAAGTGGACGCTCGAGGCCACAGGCTTCTTAACCGCCTATCAAAGCGATCGTATAACCATGAGTTCTTCCTGCTTAACTCTTTCATATATAATCAATCATTTCGACTGAATGAACTGTAAATCAGGAGTCTCAAGCTCATGACTCGATGGACCACTTACCAGGTGGTGCGCTCCACGAACAACCAGTTGAACAGTTACAACAAATTCTGTGTTAACAAATGACAACCATGCATTGCTTATATTGCATGTGCAAATACAAACAAGCAAACCAATAAATAAATAATATATAAATGTAATGATGAATGCATTTCATAAATAACTACAAAGCATATTAGATATTAGCTGGCTTTAATGTCAGACTATCAGAAGAAATATATAAAAATTCATTGCAATCAATTAACACACGCGCTATGTTTAAATAACATTATTACAGATGGGAAGCAAAATAAAGAAAACAGGCCTTCCAGTGTAGACGGCACTGTTGATTATGTTGGGAGAGATCACATCCTGACAGACGGGCGTTGTCAAACTTTTTTGATGTATGGGTGCACACAGGTATGTTTGTTGTCCTAGGGTACAGTGTATATTTGTATTTAAGGCATGTAATAAGCCAAGCAGAAAAATATATAGCTTACTGTAGTCCAGGCTACTGTTTAACCAACCTTTAGGAGAACCAAAGTATATATTCTTTGAAAACAGTGTTTATCCCAATTAGACTTTTTTTTATTATTTTTTACAAACCAACAGATAAACTGAAATAATTTTCTATAGGGAAAACATTACTTCAAGATACTAAACCATTAAACACACAGCTATGTGGCAAGGCAAGACACTACAAAAAAAAAACAAAAAAAAAACACTTGTTTTTTCTGGCACTGGTCAATTTTGAGATTTTGAACTATTTGGCTTTTCATAACATAGTTTCCGACCAGCGGAAAGAAAACATCCAAAATACTCTTTTAAGTGAATATTTTATTGCATTTAATCTATTTTGTGTTTGTGGATTTGAATTACAAAATGAGTATTTTTCCTATGCACTGAGCCAGAAAACTTCAGT
Organism: Opsariichthys bidens; assembly: GCA_037194245.1. NCBI lineage: Eukaryota > Metazoa > Chordata > Actinopteri > Cypriniformes > Xenocyprididae > Opsariichthys > Opsariichthys bidens. Next base: position 4,963,490 of record CM074280.1, read on the forward strand.
AGCACTTACGTACACCAAACTTTATAGTTTGATATTTTTGATACAATTTATTTCTTTCTGGCTGTTAAGAGTATTTTCTGATTTATTGATAAAAAGAGGTCCGAAATCCCCAATGAAAAAACTTTTGACTTTAATATGTCAACAAAATGAAACAAGAATTTTGAACCAGGCTTTATCTAAATGTTCAGATGTCTGTTCTGGAAATGTATGCAAATTAATGCATATTTAATTAGATAATTCCTCATTTGCATATTTAAACATAACATTGAATAAAACCTGTAATACAAATAATGTAATCAAACAACTGGGGAAGTATGTGGATATCTATTTGAGATAAGAGATTTAGACAGCTTTCTGATGATGTGTGGCAGTGGTGTTAAGCTTGTTACAAAGGAAAAAAAAAAAAAGCAGCGGGCAGCAAGGAAAAGCTCTGTGAGCTGAGAGGGGATCAGGGCGGGAAAGGTCAGTGTGCGGCCGTAGTATGTGATGCCTGTTGTTTCACTGTGGGATCTCACATGTGCAAACACAACTTCACGCAAACATGTTCTCGGTCTTACACAGTCTAACTAAGAAAGTACAACAAGATAAGACTATAAGCCAAACTAACATGCCACCCTTCCTCAAACTCACTGGCACAGCGGTGTTATCATGATCTCACACCTGAAAAGCTGTGTACTCTGTCTGCTGTCAATCAACACAATCCAAAGTATTCTGGCCAAAACACTTCGGAATAATAAAATATCAGAGATCTTTTTTTTCAAGGCACGCTTTGCGAAACGCCTGAAAAATGCCCTCTTGTCGCCAAATGCGAGTGTAATGATTTGTTTTACGAGAAACATAAAATGGTCCTTTGCGATAGGAGTGTTGTTCTGGATCAAGAGTCCAAATCATGACAGGAGAGTGTGAAATGGGGAGTGTGCGTATGTGTAGGAACACTGTGTATGTCTGTGCGTATGCAAAAAAAACAAGGCCTGGAGAAATCAGAAATCCAGCCATTATACCAAAGAAGACCTCATCCACCCTCTGATGTCCAACATCAGTTGATCAAGCTTCACCCAAAGGTCAAAAGACACAGAGCCTCATTTGACCAATTACGAGCAAATACAAGCAAAGCTCCTGAAAAGCAAAACGGAAAAAGTAACATAACAGCCAAACGCTAATTGCAAGTTGCTGTCGTGCCCCCTTCGCCAACCAACCAGATTTCAGTTGACATTTATGAAAGATGTTAAAAGGTTTGTTTTATAATGGTACTATTTGTTACAAAAAAGTAATAGAAAGTAAAAGAAAATCAGAATGGTTTAACCAACATGCAGAAAGCCTTTTCTGCTATTGTGACAAAAGTACAGAAAAAAGTTTGGATTGAGAAAGCCTTTTTTTTTTTTTTTCACATTTTGCTTATGTAACAAACAAACACATTTTTGTTACAAAAAATATTTCAAATAATGCTGTTCTACTTCGCTTTCTATTCACCAAAGAGTCCTGGAAAAAAAGTATTATGGTTTCCCAAAAAACAAAAACAACAAAAATGAAGCAGCACAAGTGTTTAAGACTGACAATAAAAAGAAATGTAACTTGAGCACCGAATCAGCATAATCAAATGACTTCTGAAAGATAATGTGACACTGAATGACACTGAAGTCGGAAATAATGATGCTGAAAAATCACAGGAATAGATTTAGATTTTAATACAGTACATAAAAACCTTTTTTTTTTAATAATAGTCACAATATGTCTGTTTATACTGTTTTTTTTTTTATCAAATAAATTCCGCCTTTGTGAGCACAAGATACTAAATAATCTAAATAAATAATACAAAACATTAAAATAATCTAAATAAACAGTAGTTTATTAGACAATATATTTGAGCTGCACGATTCTGGATACATTTTGAACAAAAATTGTATTTGTTTAAAACAGAGATCACGATTCGGAATAGACAACTACACAAAATAACATTTAATTTACTAGAGGTTCTGTTCTGCCAAAATGTTAATTGCTGCAGTCCGTTTAAAAATATTTAATTAATTGTAATTAATTTATTTCAAATCAGTTTGAATGAATGATTCAATGACTCCCTCAAAAAGACTTCTCTATTTGATGCTAGATGAATCAGCATTTATTAATGAATCTCTTGAATGGATGATTCAATGACATACTTTTTTTTTAACAGTGACTTGTCACCAACTACTGGTGTAAACGATGTACTGATACAATCTTTATTTAAAGCGTCAAGTTATTTCAAAAGGTAATTTGCTCTATTTTAATCTCTACTGTAGACATCAGTCTTTACTGTTTATATCCGAACTATAAATCTTTATGCCAGTACTTCTGTGATCATTTCAACTATTGTAACACAGAAATAGTGACGGTGGGGTTGAAAAGATTTTGTAAAGCTATTTCATACATGACAACCGCATTCTCTGGGTCAGCGCCAACGCAGATTTGAATGTTTGCTGCGATAGTAGGCTACTTGTCTTAGGTTTAATAGACATAGCCGAATTATTGTCATTTAGGAGTAACATGGCGTGGGTGTTTGAATCGAGATTGCAATCTTTTAACAATTAATCGTGCAGCTCTACTGCCTTCAGCTTGGGTTGCTCCTTTACTCCTCATTGATTCAGATATTCAATGAATTTAATAATTAATTCCAAATAAAGTGCTGCCGGGTTCCTCCTGGATCTTAATTGGCTCATGCATTGAAAAAAAAACCCACAAAATGATATAAATATCAATATAGTTCTATGTATGCACAGTTTCAGCCTGAAAATTAAGCTTTTAAATGTAAGCTTATTACATTTTTACAAAATTATTCATTTCTCAAGCAGTTATCGATATCAAACAGCAAAGTAAACTCATAGATCGCAAATTCTCAAACACCCCAGAGTCTAGAGGTGTGCGTCTCATGTCATCTAGTGCGCACATTATTTTTCATATCACTGTGGTGACTCAGTGTTCAAATATCAGATATAAACCCAATGAACCCACAAAGAGAAAGCTCACATGCAAACCACCATCATCAGCGCTCAGTAAAACACACAGTCTCATTCAGAGAAAGCACATTCAGGGAAAGCACAAAGCCTACAGGACTGACACTAGTTTTTTCAATGATATATGATATGATATATTACATGATATATGATATTGTGACAAGCAGGGCAGGGCGAGGGTCGTGAGAGAACAGTGCGAGGCTGGTGGCGGGATTGCTGAGGAGCATCACCTGTACACTGCACCGGTCTCGTATCTCTCACGGAGGAGCTCCGGAAGCATAAAAGAAGGAGCGACGACAGTGAAGGACAAGTGAGGACCAGGCCTGAACTTTACATGTTTACATGGGCAGCAACTGTCCACGAGGGACTGCTGCAATTTTACTTTAGATTTGTATTTGTTTATTTTATGTATATTAAAGTAGTTGAATGTTCGCCGGTTCCTGCCTCTTTCTACCCGTAACCTCTTACACATATGATATATCATATTATGAATAATATATATACACACACACAGGAGGGGGAAAGCCTTCAAAATGTGATATACGTTTAAAAAGAAGAAAAAAAGAAAACATTGGAGGAAAAAAGATGGATCAGGTATCTTCATGAATTAGTTTCCCAATGCTGTAATGGCCATTAAAGGATTAGTTTTCTCAAGCCATAACAGCATTCTCTTCATAACATTGTAGTTGAACCACTAGCTACATGGACTATTTTAACAATGCTTTTACAACCTTACTTGAAAGGGGTAATAACATGGCAGTCTATCGGAGGCCAGAAGGCTCACGGATTTTATCACAAATATCTTAATTTGTGTTCTGAAGATGAACGATGGTCTTACGGGTTTGGAACGACATGAGAGTGAGTAACTGACCCTTTGCCGGCAGTAAGTAAATTGTGTGTACTCACGTCTTTCTGCGGTTGAAACAACATTCCTTCTGATGTCCATTCATGTTTATTTGACGCTATGAATGAACTAGTATGAAGAGATGATCGGTTCATGAGCCGCTTTAACTGAGGAGCTACAGCGATCTGTCACGACACATTAAAGAGACACTATACAGTATTTATTATTTAAACCTGCCTTATTTTAACCTGCTCTTTCTTGTCTGTCGACACGTGGTCAGTGTCCTCTTTGCTCCGCAATGTACTTTTCACCGCGTGAGAGCATGTATGGCATGACATCGCATGGCTTGTCGGACATGGCAACAGTAACTGAAGGGGGCGGGTCTTTGAGAAGGGTCAATTAATGACAGAATTTTCATTTTTGGGTGAACTAACCATTTAAACAAGGTTGATGAGTTGATAAAGGGAAAAAGACTTAGGTTTGGCCAAAGTCACAGCTTTGGAATGTGACTGCCAGAGGACATTTCTTAAGAAAGATCTTCTTAGGATTACTAATTGACTAGTTTGACTTTCCAGGCAATATTAGCAGGACTGTTTCAGTTTCTAAAAGTGTTTCCAGAAACTCAAAAGCATATAACTGACAGAGAGAGAAAAAAATGGATTCTGATTGAAAGTAAAAAAAAAAAAAAAATTAAAAAAAAAAAAAAAAGGACAAAACTGATACCGTTAAACTATTAACTGTCATTACTAAACTGAAAAACCCAAACTGATATTTGGGGCCTAATGGTAAGAGTGTAGGACTTGTAACCCATAGGTCACGAGTTCAAGGCTAACTACCAGAAAATGTAGAATGGGGGGGGGGGGGTAACACTCATTAACCACTTGAGCAAGGCCCCTAACCCCCAATCACTCCCCAATCGCATAAAAAAAAAAAAAAAAAAATTAAAAAAAAGGCTGTCCATTGCTCGGGGTGTGTGTTCACGGTGTGTGTGTGTTCTCAATAATCACTGCTGTGTGTGTGTGTGTGTGTGTGTGCGTGCACGTAAAAACCCAGAACACAAATTCCAAGAATACTTGGCCACACGTCACATCACTTTCATTTGAGGAAACAGATTGCCTCAATTCATTTTAGTTCTGTGAACTTATTTCAGTTGAGTTCACTGAAAGAACATTTCCTAAAATACAATTAAACTCCACTCAATTATTTTATGGCACTGAAACTTAACTGTATTAATTAAAAGCTTTCAATTTAAGAATATTAACTCTCCTCTCACAGACCTACCTAGCTACTTACGGTAACATGCCATTACACTTGAGCTACGACAAGAAACTATCACTGCATCAGTAAGTGCAATTACTACTTTGACTGTTACATTTGACGGCTATATTTTAGTTTATATCTAATTGTTATGACTTAAAAGGAAAAAATATTTTATTACTGCTATATACAGTAAATATTGCAAGGGCTATTTTTGCTCAAACAAAACAAGAAATCGTTATTAAGTGCCAAAACACCAATGGAACAGAGTATTCCCTAAGCAAACATTTGTTGATCCTGTCTCATTATTAAAGGACAGTAAATAATCTTTTTATTTGCCCAAAGAAAAACAAATTAACCATTATCATGCCTAAGTGTAGCTACTTCGACATGTGGTGTCAATTTGCACTAACCAAACAGCATCTTGAAAAGAGCAAGGCATGTAAGGAATGCAAAAAGAATACTTTCCACTTGATCCCGATGGACTTTAAAACTGTTATCATGGTACAGACGCTCCAATCACTTTATAGGCAAAGAAAAACTGCGCAAACACAACGCACGGCCAACTAATGAGTTATAGGCATCGAGAAATAATCCCCAGAACATCCCCAGAAATAATAAATGGGACTGGAGCAGCTCCTACTGAAATGGTGACTAAATGTTCCTCAGTCCTCGTCCTAAAGTCTGAGGGAGCGTTAATCAAAAATCTGCAACATTCAGGTCTCTAACATTCCGAAACAACCACTGAAAGATCTTTTGATCCGTCTAGCCTATTCTATTCTAGATCAGATTAACAAACATGTGCGATCTTGTTCCATTACACTCTTCTGAAAAAAGGTACGACGGGGTTTAATATACAACCTTAGGGTTCTTGACTCAATTTTGAAAGAACCCTTTTATGCCAAGCATATTCTATAAAAGGTGAAATGTCTTAAAAGACTGCCATTACAATAGAATTATGTTTTTTAAACAGATAACGTATGTTTACAAGTTGTTTAATTCATACATTTTAATTTTGAAAACAAAATTAAACATGAATTACAATTAATTAATTCAAACTAAATCCAATGATGGACCAATGGACTACGACCAAATTTCATTGCTTGATTTCCGTTTTTCAAAATACCTTTATGAAATTCAAACACCAAATGAAATGTGGGAATGATCACATAAAAGTCTCTTAATTACACTGTCTTAATGATTCATAAAGGTCCCTCTGCCTACGTGCTGCGAGGGTGTAACCGAGTAACATCAAACTCGCATCCGTGGCGCCCCTGAGCAGGTTTTACCTCAGCGGCCTGTCATCGAGGATACAGGTGCCCATCAGAGCACTGAGCTCCTTTTGTCCTGTGTGCCATGACGCCGAGAGCGAACCTGATACCAGCGGCTACAGGGATCGTGATAGGGCTTCTGGTCATACATCCCTCCCTATGTGTACGAAGGGCCGCGTATGCCGTCATCGTGTTTCTGGGGGTGTTCGGGGGATCAGATCTGTCTGTCAGGCATCAGTCCACGCCAGAAAGCTTTAGCTTTGCCTCCGTGGCTGATGAAGCGAGGGCCTGTCGGTGTGTGGCTGAAAAAGGCTTTGCCGTGCTCCTGTATCATCCCTGTTGCACGGCACTGTGGGAGCCCTGCAGCTGCTGCAGTCGTTCTCCTGACACGAGCGAAGATGAGCATCACGCTCCATTTCCCAAGAGGCCGTTCCCTTTTAAAAGCACTTCAAAGAATGGGATAAAAAGATTAAAAAGCCTCAAGAAAATAGCCTGCATCATCCTAGAGAATATATTATTTTCTGTGTGTATTTTAAATAAATGACACATAATTCATATGTTTTGGAAAGAAGTCTCTTATCCTAAAGCAAGGCAGCATTTATCTGATCAGTAATACAATAAAAACAGTAATATTGTGAAATATTTCTACATTTTAAAGTACTTTAAAATGTAATTTATTCCTGTGATGCAAAGCAAAATTTTCAACAGCCATCAGTCCAGTCTTCAGTGTCACATGAAACATTTCTTATTATCAGCATTTATTTGCCATAGAAATCATTATAAATGTACTGTCACTTTTGTAATGCATGCTTACCAGAAAAAAAACTCACTGACCCCAAACTTTTAAACAGTAGCGAGTTTATAATAATGTAAATGCAGTACATTTAAATATGTGGAATATAAACTAGTATTTGAAAATGTATTTTTTTGCTTCCTCTTCAAGCACAGTTAAATTTCTCTCTGTCTTCTGAGGAAAAAGTACAATCAACAATCAAAGCTCACTTGCCTGTTTCTTAGAGGCCTCTATTCATTAACCTGGTGGGGAACTGTGCGTGCGTCATACGTGGCAGTTTGGGTGGGCCACGATTCTGATTTAATCTAGCGCAGTGCCACCACCACCACCAGAGTGTGTGTCTGTGCGAGAGCTCACTAAAGTAACGAGTCTTCTGTGCTAATGGCCACGTGATTCCCACAGACGCCTATCACACTCTTCATTAAGCCACATGCTTGAGTGGCCTTCTTATCTCTCATGACAGCTCACGTCATTCATAACACACACGAGCAAGTACACAAAGCCCAAAAGAGAGAGACACACACACACACCTCAGGGTTTAACAGACAGTACTTTTATGCCTCATTACTTACATTTGCGATGATGTTTTTCTACAGCAGTCTATAACTTAGAGGACATTTTTGCCATGTACCAATAAGAATGTCAATGTGTAACTATGTAAACAGACCTGAAAGAAACTGATTAAATGTCAACTAGTTAAAGTAATATATATATATAAAATAAATAAATGTATATTTTTATACATTTAAATATACATTTTATTAAAATAATTTTAAAAAATGTATAAAATAAATTAACTTACATTTTAATAAATTTCTCATATATAAAGACAAAAATGTATATTTTTATACATTTAAATATAAATTTTATTAAAATAATTTTAAAAAATGTATAAAATAAATTAACTTACATTTTAATAAATTTCTCATATATAAAGACAAAAATGTATATTTTTATACATTTAAATATAAATTTTATTAAAATAATTTTAAAAAATGTATAAAATAAATTAACTTACATTTTAATAAATTTCTCATATATAAAGACTCTGAAAAATTTTTTTTTGCTCTGAACTCAAAAGACGAAAATAATCAGAAAGGATTGCAACAACAATTTTAAAAAAGTCCTTTTTAAACCTGCTTTAAAAAAAACTGGAAACATCTGCCTTTAACCATTTCATCTGTTTAAAAGTAGGACTTCCTGACCAGCATAAACAAAGTCGAGAGAATTCAGGACGAGGCTCAAGCGAGACGGGGTGAGACGCCGCCGCTGAAGTCAGGGCCCTTTCTTTTGACACTAATGATTGACTTTTCCCCTCCTGTGAAATGCGACTGACGTCATCATAGCTAAAGCTCAAAACAGGGGATGGGGGGAAGGGGTTGTTGGAAGGGCTACATTTTATTAGCATTACATTTTCACAATGAAAACTTTTAATAGAAAAGGAAATGTTTGGAATATTTAGGTCAGTTCTTCCAGGAGTTCAGCTTTCTGCAGTGCAGTGAGTAACAGCGTTTCATAGTTTTGCCCTCTTTCAGTGGGGTTCGCTCTCAGCAGCTAAACACACAGACCTTCCTCTGTAGCCACCACTGACGTCAGCAGTCACCTAGCAACAGCCTTTTGATGTAAAAGCAGCAGCGCTGACACTGTTTTCAAATAAGACCGAAACAGAGAGAGAGAGACAGATGGTCAAAGAAAGAAAGAAAAAGAAAAAAAGAAGGGAAAAAGAAGAGCAGCAAAGCTTTTAAGATACTTGTGTTTCAATTACATAATGTATTACCACAGTAATTTAATGCTTCCCCGAACGCACACATATATGGAACTTTATTTTTTAATAATAAAGCTTTGCAAAAACTCTCAAATCGGAACAATTTGATTTAGCTAATACTTTTTCTGTGCCCTCACAGAATAATGTACACACTGGGGAAATTAAAATAAAATGATGCCTTCCACACAGGCAAATTTAAAAAATGAAAAATAATAAAAAATAGGAATTACAAAATACTTGCGTTTCAAAAAAAAAAAAAAAAAAATATTCATAGTGGAAATTATAGTACGTTTTAAGCTTTTTAAAAATAAAAATTATTTTTATTTATTTCTTTATTTTATTTTTTTCAAAGAATTGTGTATTCATTGCAGTTTTTTTCAAATAAATCTGCGAAACTTCAATTTAAAATTTAAAATTTTTAATAAAAAACATGCATGTCTTTCATTTTTCTTGTCATGGAAGCAATCAGGATCTTTAAGTAAATTTGACACAGGCTTCCTGAGCTCAGTAATTCACCCATGAACTCTACATACGACCCACAATTCCCTCCTCCCCGTCAGACCTGACCACGTGTTCGACCCCCGCAGCCGGCCAAACGAACAAACAGCTTTTTCAAATGCAGGACGCATACAAGGATCAACAACCTCCTTGTGGACTTAAGAGCTACTAAGGCCACCTTAAATGTTTGAGTGTCTGGGAACCTTATGGTGCAATAAACCTTACCCGATAAGCCATGCAGAAAATCCCTGGGCCTACTTAAAACCAATGAGATGTGCCGATTGTGTGGCTAATATAAAGAGGGGAGGTGTGCCAGACGTCCCCTGTTTTGACCCACGGGTCTCCTGGTCCACTTTCGACCCCGTCCACTAAGGGAAGGTGTGAACCCGTCACTTCAACACATCCAGGAAAAGCCATTTATCTCTCAACTGTTTCCATTAATGTCACCAAAGCATGTAGACAAAAAGCACTGCATGGATATGGTGAGCAAGAGCACACATACACACAGTTAGAGAGAGAGAGAGAGAGAGAGAGAGAGAGAGATAAGAAGCTGTGGAAATGAGGAACAGCCAGAGTACAATTTGACAAGAGTTTGGCTTGGACAGCTTGTCCTCAAATATCCCTCCTGTGCTAAATTAATATTATTTATCAATGTTAATCATGTCAATCACATGTTTTCTATTAAAGGAACTACTGCTGCACTTGTGAGAGAAGCTGAATGAGACATCAAGACAAATTAAAAGAAATGACGCACACATGTGAACAAAGAGGTAAGAGCAAAAAGTAGTATTAAATAAAAATACAAACAAAAATGTATTTAAAAAAAAAAAAGTAACTGTGTTATTAACCCAACTAAGAGCGGCACTTCAGCGCTTTAAGCAACCGCAGCTCAGCTCGGCTCAGCCAGCATGAAAAACTAAAGAGCTGCAAGCTAATTGCTGGCGATCATGACGCAAACGGTTTCCAAGGTAACCGAGTTTTGGAGTAGCCGCTCCAGCATTTCCTCATCTGTTTGCACTCACACCAGCAGGCTGACAATGCACTCGCTGCATCCTGTTTCAGTCTGCAGACAGAAACAGGGCTGATCTCTGTTAACCCCTTCCTCCTTAACCTGGAGAACTCTTGCACACTACAGCAATTATTCCTGACGCTACAGGTGCTGTTAGGATCTGGTGTGGTGGAAATCCGAGGAAAAAAAGAGGGGTATTCAGGCAGTAACAGAGAGGAACAGCTGGTTTTATGTTACGCTTCTTTGTGTCTACCATAAAATGCAACAGACAACTTATGAACTGAGAGAGATGCAAAGAATGCAACTGAAAGCGTCAAGCGTTGAAATATTCCAGCTTGGCAAGGTTCCTGGCACAACAGAACACATTTATCTACCGCTTCCCTCAATAAAGCGCGCATTTCACATTAAAACCAGCCAAACACATTATTAGATAATCAAACACGATTACATCGTGAATGCACTGTAAATCTAGCTGAGACTAAATAAACTGTAATTTTTGTAATAGCTTAACGTTGTTAATCTATTAGTGTTTTAACAACAACAACAACAAAAAAACATCATGGGTGGTTCCTTATAAACAAATCTGTAATTATTGTTCATTGTTCAATAATAATAATAATAATAATAATAATTTGAGTTTTATTACTTAATAAGAGTGACGTCCAGTAAATAGTGCAGGATAAAGCCCCTGCTCCTCATTTTAAATTTGCAACGGGTTGTGGAGAGGATTTGCTAGCCAGTGTTAACAGATACAACACACACAACCACCAATTTACGCATGCTGCAAAATGATGCCAGTTACTCCGAAAAACCGTAGGCTGAATACTTAATCCCAAAATGTGTCAATAAGTTTAAATTTCCACATTTCCACCAACACGCACAGACCAGCTCATTCAGAGAGAGACTAAAAACTCACTCGCACTCCAATAATGGAAACGGATCACAGCGCTTAATCTCACACATAATAGGGCCAATCCTCCCCGTTTTCTTTTCACTTGTTTTAAAAGGCTTTCTCAAAGATTCACACCCTAAACTTTTTCATTGAAACATACTGCTATCATTGTTTCTCAAGCTGTAATTCTCATCTTAAGAAAAAAATATTAATATTGAAACCATCAACCCTTTACGAGAAAACACACACAGAGAGAGAGAGAGAGACCCGTTTATCACGTCTCCGAGATCTCGGTATGGACGTAGTGCTCTCTATTCTGATCATGCTTTTGAGGAGGCAGTCAGTAAATTGTACATGGCAATAAGTAAAACTTGGCCTTTTTTTCCTGTAGACATACTCTCATACGTCACCACTCAGTGACGTCAATGTTATATCATTCCACATGGCATTAGTGCAGGAGAACGTGACAGCTGAGAGGAGCTCCACTCCGCTGTTCCACCATCTCACACACACATGCACCTTTTCTCTCTCGCTCTCTTCCCTTTCGTTATATTTAAGGGTTGCTTAAAGGCATTACTTGCTACTAATTATACATATAGGACTACAAATACAACTGTGTATGTTAAATGAACAGAATCTGTATTTTAAGTAATAATGGATTATACTTTAATTACAAATGAAATTATTTGTAAATTGCACTCCGATGTTTAGAGTGCATTTACACAAAAAAAGAGAAAAAAATAATTTATTTTTTTACACTTACTGTTTAAATTTAAACACTTACTGTGTGACAGCCATTGTGTTATACTATTTTAGTCCTCTGTATTATAACAGTAAATCACAGCAACAGCTGATGTTTCAAAAATGTCAATGAGACAAAGACCGTGGCACAACATCATTGTTGCACACACTATGGCAGAAGGCCATGCAATACCACACAGGGTTTATTCCTTAAATATACACGCACACACTTCATGCTGATGAGTGACTGCAAATGCTTCTGCTTGAATCAAAATCAAATTTAGAGACTGAATCGGAAATATTCACAGATAAACACACAGCAGAAGAGAACATTTCAATATGTTAAACTTAACATCTAATGGGGGAAGCATCAACTTTGGCAAAAAAAAAAAGGTAGAGTAACACCGAAATAAGATTTGCGTGTAACATGGCCTTTATACCTAATGAGAACATGCACTTATGCGATTGCTCTATTTTTAAGTAGCTTACATAAACCAATGTTCGGGTGACGATGTTTTACTGTGAATCTCAGCACGCACTTTCACCTCACTAACACCTCAGCGGCGGCAAAATGCAAATCCCTCTCATCAAATTCAATGAATTATGAATACTCAGTCTAGCTGTTCTTTCATAAATACATAATATGGAGCGCTTTCCAAATGTGCCACATGCATTGCAGGGGATTCCCGGCCCAGGACATCACCCGCATTCAGGCATCTCATTCGCAAAAGTGATCTATTCATTTTCAACTGAGGGAAATTATTGTGAGCACACATGGCCTCTCTCTGGCATTTACATTCTCACACACACACACACACACACAATCACACACACACACCATTCACATTCACAGCAAATGACAGTGCTCAATTTACAAAAATCCTTGTGACAAACCACTTTTCATTCATATTATATATTATATTATCTTTTCTACTCGCTAAGACTAATTTTATTTGATCACAAATACCATAACAGTACTATGAAATATTATTCTGAATTTCCAGCAGCCATTACTCCAGTTTGCAGAGTCACATGATTCTTCAGAAATCATTAACATGCTAATTTGGTGCTAATATGCTCATTTTTAAATGTATCTATTATTATTGGTAATGGCTCTTATTATTATTATCAGTTTTGACAGCATTTATTTGAAATAGAAATCTTTTGTAACACTATAAATGTCTTTACTGTGACTTTTATCCAACAAGGATGCATTAAATTGAATCAAGTATTCATTTCTATATTTTAAAAAAGATCTAAATGACCCCAAACTTTTAAAATGGCAGTGTATCATGGTTTCCACAAAAAACGATAAAGCAACACAATGGTTTTCAACATTGATAAGAAATCTTTCTTAAGCAGCATTTTTTTTTTTTTTTTTTCACAATAAAGTAAGATGTAAGAAAACAATGCAATGTTTGGTCCGTATTCATACTTTTTAATACAATTTGAACATAAAATATTCCCTTTATTTCCTAATTCCAACAGAAACAACAGCATGACCGAGAACAGCGGTCTACCATAATGGAAACACTGTCACAATCGGCAGTAAGCTGTTAAACAAACTGTATTTCTTCAAATAAACATTGGTCAGTTTTTTGTGGAGTATGACAGATACGGGCCCGTGTGACAGCATTTTAAACTATTGTGACTTCAGCATTACTTACGTGCGTCTAAACCTTCTGGGGCCTCATTTGTTGTTGATGTGTTGAAATAGATTAGCTGAAACCTTGCTTAAACTCAATACATTAAACCTCACAGAAGCTGGCAAAGCTGAAAATAGCTATGAGCCAAGTAGTGATTGTGCTCATTCTCTTCACTTTCATGAGGTCACGAGCATCACAAAATACCCCAAACTCTCTATAAACCCATATGGCAAAACATAGGGACAAATAACGACTGCCAACTTCACAGCTTCCATATCAACACGAGCCACTAATAGCAGATGACCAAACTGCATTCCAGTCTCAAGCTATCTGAATCATTCTGAGAGCAACAAAAACAAAAGTACAGAGATGTGGGGGAAAAAAAACATTTGTTTTAAACCTATCATCACCTTTGGTTGTTTATTTAAGATTAAAAACTCATATTTAAACGAAATTAACATATTAACAATGTTTTATAATGATACAGATATGTCAACAACTGCAATTAATTATGACTTTGCATATACCAATGGTGACTGATTGATTGATTTATTCAGTCCGACTGAATACTCTCGATCTGCAGTATCCAATGTCAGTGACATTCAAAAGGTCAGCCCTGTTCATCAATTTACATACAATTGTGCCGAGGCGTTCATATGACAATTGCATTTCATATAAGAATAATTTTACACAGTCTGAGCCATGGTCTTTCAGTTTAGATGGGTAAATGCAAAATACAATGTAAATAAATAAATGAATAAAAATGGCACCGGTAAAATGCTTCAAAATGATTCAACTTAAAGCACCTTAGCCAGTTTTTTTTTTCATCTGCCTCTTTAAATGCTCAACCTATTTGAAGCAGGATGGATTCTGATTGGCTGTCATCGTTTTATCATTCATCAGCTAGAAAGATTCGTTCTGGAAGTGTTTCCAGTGACATTGTTTCTCACCACATAGCTGTGGTGTGGACTATTCATTTATATTAAAAACGATTTTTCGAAATAGATCTTTATCGTTACAGTTAATTTTTCTTGGTGTGAACGGGCCTTAAAGTCTCCATGAAATCAAAATTGAAGTTTGTTTGCTTGAGGTTTTTTATAAGCTAGTGTGCTCCAAAACAATAGCAAAATTAACATTTAGTAGAAATAAGCATTCAGCTGTTACAATCTCTCACTTCCGCCAATAAGGATCAATGACTTTGATGATGTCTTTTTGCACTTCAGCTTCTTATCAGATTTTCTGTCCAATCAAATGCCTTCTAGAATCATCTGCCCCCTACACTTTAAATAGACACTGAAATTGTGGCTGAAATCGGTCACTTGTTCACACATTTACTATTTTCTACTTGGTGACTGGCACATAGTGCACGATGGGGGATAAGAAAAAATTCAGGCAATGTAAATATGCTTTCCATTGGGGTAAATGAAGTCTGGTTTCGTGTTCGCGTCATGCGAACCACTGTAATGTCCACAGAGAGATTGCGTTTATGTATGTGGGGTAACGCAGAACTATCATACTAAATACATTTGAGTGTGCTGAAAGTTATGTTATAATGCGTGTTCGCTCAGAGACTTGTTGCACTTTTTGATCTAAATCGATATTAGAATGTCATAAAACTGGATGAATTGTGTTGCTAAATGACATGCAATTAATTTAAAAAATATATTGTATTATGGAAAAAGCTCTCTCTTATTGTGGTATGTTAGCCACTTGACAAAATAGTCAAAAGTGTTGTCTCTGAGGCAAGGTAAAAACATGAAAATCATGGTCAAAAAACAAAACAAAAATCAAGAAAACAAGAACAATAAGACTAACCGTGTTGAGTTGCTCACCTGTCTAATAAATACACTATATATTAAAGTGTCTTTGGTGTTTCCATGGTTTCCACGAAAGCAAAACTGAGGGCTACACGATATAATGTCACTGATGGGCAATGAAGTTCCATAGTCCATGTCCTGGTTAAAATGTCTGATTTCTCTGAATTTAAACATTGTTGGAAACGTTTGGGAAAATGTAAGTACACAAGTCAACAAAATATATAACATCGTTCTAGTGTTTTTTGGGTATTTTAAACTAAAAATTCTATTGTAAAACATATTATACCTTTAAAAATAAACTACAATATGCACTTAGTCCACTATCCTTGCCCTCACTTCCCTAATAAACAAAGGTACTTATGCACGTGAAGTAAGAAAAGACCGACTGATCCCACCAGAGATGCCCCTCATGATGGTTTTAGCTTGATGTTGATCTATTGTATATACACACATACCAATAAAGTCCTTTTTTTCTTATAAGCCAAGTTTAGAAAAGTGTGCTACAGTACATTTTATAACCTTTATTAATCCTCAAAAATCCACTGGTCAAAAACCTCATAACTCCGTTTGAGCTTGATTTTGATAAAATGTTAATAATATAATGACACATGCAAGCTTCTGACTATATACAGTATATATAAATATATACAAGTCATAATACCAACTATGACAATGCTGTGTTTAATTATTTAAAAGAAAACAGTGGGTTTTTTCCATTTCATGAAAAGTAGCATTTTTGGAGATATGAGGTTTTCACCCGACAGTGACGACATGGGTTCAGTAATTTACCAGCACTTCAGTAGTTCTTTTGGCCTTTAAACAAAAAACAAAAAACAAAAACAAAAAAGCAGATCCTTCCTATAAAACAACCACAACTTCACCTGATTTGCAAACAACCAATGCTTCCTAGTTTAGTTTGGAAACCATACATATTTCACAGATGAGCACAAATAAGCAAATAAATAAATAATTCTAGCACTTTGTTGAACTGGTATGATCATAACATAAGGGGCTTAATTAAATTCCAAGTATAAAATGAATGATAATGTATAGAACAAATGAAATATCGCCCAACTGCATTACTTTCAGCTAAATTTCAATTATAAAGTTGGCTTTGTCAGAAAGTGCAACACAAAAAGGAATGAGGCACAGTTCGCCGTTCCGCTCCCAACATCTCCACAATATAATCATTGCTCCGTGTGTGCTATGTTAAAAGTGATTGGGCTTTGTTATGACTATCAACTGATTTAAAGATTCAAGCCACATAAACATTTCAAAAAGCCTGACTACCGCATATAGTGGTCCATCTTAAAAGCGCCATAATCCTGCCATGGGTTCTAAACACAGCTCAGGCTGTGACGAACATTGGGCTGAAAATGCAATGAGTCACAGGTGGCTTGAAGAGAGGACTGGAGCGGTTTCTCACTCTGTGCAAGTGAAATAGTCATGAGGCCATACGTGAGACACAGCCATGACCGGAACAACGGAAAAAAATTATTCACACACACATCACCACACCATCATGGGAGAAAAATGACAAGGAAAGGTCTATTAATTTATACTTTTTCACATAGCGATGAATTTAACAGTAAAACAATAACTAGGATAAAACTATGTTTACTTCAAATTGCCCGTGGTTTTTTTTCACACTTGATAATGTCTGATAACTTTACACTCTCAAACTTTTGAGGTCAGTACAAGGAGGATGTGAAAATGTATTTTATTAAAAATTTCTAACAGAAAAAATGTATATATAATCTACTAGACCTTACGTATGCCATTACTAAAAGTTGTAACAAACATAAAATAAACATTTATTACTATCATTAGTATTTATAATAATAAAAGTTATATAATCATACTTAATAAAATAAACCAGTATAGCAATACTAACAGAATGCATTCCTTAAAAATCAAGCTGAAGCAGTATTTTGAAAAAAATAAATAAAAAGCTGTTCACGAGGTCCATCTAAACAGGATTGTGTGTGAGTACGAACAGAGGGAAAGAGCTGAACTATCAAAAACTGTCAGAGAGGATCAGACAGAGACTGGTGCCTCAAAGTGTCATCATGACTCAAACTGTGAAAAAGACAGAAGAGGTGCACAAAAACACCTACTTAAAAATTCACTGTAAAACTACTATACTTAAATCAAAATTACTCATAGATGTCCGTTTTCAACGTGCAGCTTGGAGGTGCACTTCTCCAGCTCTCTTTTGATTAGATAAGGGCTTAAAATGAAACACAGTAGGAAGTCATTTTTTCGAACTAAAAAAAAAAAAAAAAAAAAAAAAATGCATTAATAGGATAAATATAATAGCCGGATGACACAATATTATTTGTTGTTCTGTGGATTCTGAAAAGGTCCTATCACTCCACTTCAACACAAAAAAAGACATTTCCAATAAATCTGTCATTAGTAATGTAATATTCATATTGAATGAGCACAAACAGACACAAGTTACAATTAAATACTACCGCAATTCAACCTAGAAAGGAAATCTAGTGAAATCCGTTCCCTTTCATTCTAGTTTGCTATTTTGTTTTCAGGTGACCTTAGAGATCCAAAGTGAGGGAGTACTGATGCTGCTGCTTAATAAGAACAGGTGCTTGGTCAAAATAAAGTCTGAAACTATAGTCCTACAGAAAGCTCAATTCGTGAGCGTGACTGGAACAGTGCACTCATTCAAAGCACACTCAAAATCTCTTGAAGCACAAAGTGAATGGCTATATGTGCAAGCAAGTAGAGAAAGAACTTAACTCTTTAGAATTAGTGTGAAAACATTCTAAATGTACTTGAATTGTGTTTTGATAATTCACTGATATACTGCCTTCACGTATATGTGCAGAAACACGTCAGGAGGACTACAAGAAAAACCAGCGCAATGTTACCGTATATTTACTTAGCCACACAGGTTTGATGACCTTGAATTTAGTGTTTAAACATAACCCTTCACTCTTGGCTGGTTCTGACTTTTTGGGCAATGTGGGGTTTGATGTTTTAATAATCAAACAGCTGCAAGCACCATATCCTACTTAATGAACTAACCAAGTTCCCAAATGTACAGATAACAAATTGCATGCGCCTAAAAAAGTTACATAAACGGTCTGCTGATTTTCCATTATGTCACACACACACACACACAACATAAGCCAAATACTTTTGCTAAAACTTTTCACTTCTCACTAGAATGCAAAAGAAGAGCCAATCAATGGCAAACTTTTAAAACTCTATATGCTCCATTTACGGCACAGACACTGGGACAAGCGATGGCCCACTTTCCACGTGTTTGAATCAATGATTAATAGAGTGTGTGTTTTTTTTCTCCACTTGGGTACGAACACAACATTCTGAGCAGCATTTAAAGAGAGCTGTAAACTGGATAACATCTTCTGGATTAACAGTACACTGAGGTACTGAGAAGAGGCCATAAGGAAATAGGACATTTTCATTAAATGTGTTTTCGGAACTTGCCACAAAAAGGATGAAAAATATTTGAACAGGGTTAATATTTTTAATAAAACATTCTGTATTAGGCTACTGGATCTTAGACTACGCATATCTGACTAGGCCTAAAAACTGTTTTGATCCATTTGAAATGTTCCAAAAAGTGCTCGCTCTAAAATACCAAACAATGCTGAGCTTAAATGTTAAAGCAAAAAAAAAAAAAAAAATGACACAATCAGAGCTAAATAAATTTGGGAGCTAGGCAACAGGTGACTGACCTGGCCCAACAATAAGGTGTGTATTCAAAATACTAATCCCATCACATCCATGATATAAACTGTGTGGATCGTTCCTCGAGATGAACGTGTAATTGTAGCCTAATTGTGTGTGTCCATTTGAAATGTCAGAAGTGTGCTGTGTGTTCTAGTAGTGTATATCAGGGGTGCAATGGTAGTGTACAGTACATCAACTGGTGATGAACAGCCCCTACCTGTTCTCTGGATATACATGGCAGGGAAGGTCTGCGGGGCATCTTACAACTGCCATAATAACTGCTGGACGTCTCTCCCAAAGAAACACAACTGGACCTTCTCCTGGGTCTGATGACGGGAACTTTCTCCTCCGCGTTGGGAAGCCTGCCGGCCGCCTCCCTCGGTGGGTAATAGTGATCAAAACAAAGCGCCAGCAGAGAGCCGGACACCCCCGCCATGCACGCCAGCACCGGCCTGAGGGACGGAGACAGGCAGCCGAGGCTGGTGAAGGACAGCAGCCACACCAGGCTGGCGAAGACCAGGATCAGGACGCTGTGCTTGAGTTTGAGAGTGGGGATGAGAGTGAGCAGACCCACGCAGCCCAGCACAAACAACAACCTGCCCATCATTTGCATCTGATGGTGCTCCTCTCCCCACTGCAACAAGCGCAAGACCAGCAAATCCCCCAAGTAGCATGACGCTGGTAAGGACAAAAGCCAGCATCTGCTGCTCTCCCTCTTGGTCCGCCTCAGGTAGAGGGTCAGAAAGAAATAGGCACAGCCAATACTGAATAGAGGACTGACGGACTGTGAGAAATCAAAGAGGAAAGTCCGCAGCTCCGCGACGCCGTGCTCACTCTGAAAGCTCCTCGAAATGAAGCAGGAGAGCGCCAGAACTGCCAGCGCTCCCACGTAGAGAGCCGAGCCGCGGAATAGTTTGGACTTGAGGATATCCCCATTACAAAACCTGCAGACGGTGAATAAAAAGCCCCTCGGATGGTCTTGTTTTAACGGAGTGACGCAGCTCTTCACATAGCCGTTCCTGAAGCTCTCCGCGCTGTTTGCATTGCCAACAACACCATCGTGCTGTCTGATTTTACTGTGCAAAACCTCTCCGTCCTCCTGCACAGCCATGTTGTCCTCCTTCGGCGCTCTTTAAAGTTTCATTCCTCCGAGATAAATCCTCCGTGTGTCAACGTCTCACTACATGACGGCAAACGCGCTCCATGGTCACTCAAACGTGCTCAGGCATTTTTGGCCAGGAGGAAAAGAGGCTGAAATGTTGTTGTTTTTTAGCAGACTCGAGCTCTATGTCGCCGTCTAGGTGCGACAATTTGTAACAATGACTAGAGCGCGAGACACAGACACACGCGCGCGCTCTCTGCACCGCGCGCAGCCGCACACCTTCGACTCATGTCCGTATGTTTCATTTCTAGTCAGATTTCCTAACGTTATTGTCGTATTTAAACAATAACAGACGTCTAGAGAACATCTGTATGTGGAAAGTTGCCTATCAGGAGATGTGTAGGCGCGTGGAAGTGAGTCTGACCCATAATTGGAAACTTTAGAGTTGTGTGTATACAACCCTATACGTTCCCATTGTCTTTATTATTTGCTTGTACTCACGATTCGAGCGTATGATTGAGCCAAGCCAGTATTTAGCAATGCAAATGGTATTGAGTAATCTGTCATTCACTTTTTCTGCTGTTCCTGAGCCAAAAGGGCCTTTCATGATGCCTTATGGTTTGATGCATAAGCACCACAAGAGGTCACTAACATGGACATTATGGTACAGTTGTGGGTATTTCTTACCAGTGATGGGGGTTCCAGAATCTAAGACAACTTGGGAACCCCCATTCAAATGCAGTTTCACTCTGCGAAACACATCATTATTAGCCTATATTACGCTATAAGTCTCTCAATTATTCTTTGCAAATGTCCTTTATGAAAGCAACAAAATCAACCAAAGATGATATAATAATCAAATCCAATGTCAACCAAAGATATTAACTACATAACAAATAATAGTAACACTTTACAATAAGATTCCCTGTATCTTACTGTAGGAACGGCCGCTTCTATCATTTGATAATCTTAATGTTCATTTCAACATTTACTAATACATTTTTAAAATCAAAAGATGTATTTGATTAATGCATTGTTAATGTAATTAGTTAATGCATGAAGAATTGTAGTTTTATTAAATAGCATCATATTAATAAATGCTAACATGTATTATTGTTATTGTAACTTTATTTACAGTTACAATAACTACACTGAGATTACAAGATAGAAATCTGGGGACATAAATGATCCTTTTGTCTTTGTTCAGTCAACACCTTTTCCATTTTCTAAAAAAAAAAAAAGAAGGAAAAAAAAGGGAAAGTCCCTCCAATACCACTGCTTCAGGTAAAAAGAATCTGTATTGTGAAAAGAGCCTCTCCCTCAACGTGTGAACACAATGAATGGCTTGTTTAATGGTCTTAAAACGCAAGTTTGTAAAAAGATCCAGACATAGAAGTTTATGAAAAGGTAATATATTTATTCCATATTGATGAGCAAGAACAATTCATGCATTTGGCTGGAAATTGGCTTGAAATTGTGGCTCTCGCATTATGGTTCAATTACGATCTCAAAAGATGGCGATAATGCTGGTTCCATAATGCATTGAAATTGACCTCATTTTCTTCACTTCTGTGCTGCAATCCCCACAGCAGTCTTAAGAGCTTTTCCATGATTCCAACTGCACAAGAAGTGGTTGAGTAGACAAGTCAATAAAAGCACCAGTGATTCTCATGTGAGGATCTAATGTGTCTTCCAAGTTTTTATAGGGCAAGTAGAAATTGTTTCAGCATGAGGCTGACGTGATATCCATACACAAATGTATATACACTCAAAAAATAAGTGTAATTATTCAAGTACTGTTTTCACCATAATTTAAATTACGCATTGCATTATGCTGTTTTTTCCCCTTATAATGTAAAGTATTAAAATATAATAAATTGTAAGCTCTATAGAAATTGTATGATATTCTTTAATTTATTTTTTTATCATTCAATATTCATATCCATTTACTCAGAAAATGTTGCACTGTAAATGTAAATATAATATCCTATAAACAATATTATTCCAATTGTTTAAATATTATGAGAGGATATTTAAAGAGACATTTCGAATGAATGGTGAATATAATAGAGAACTAAAAATGCCACTGACAATCTCCTTAGTGTAGTAGATCATCTCAACAGGCCTGTCTTTTGGCCAAGAGACTGTACAGAATCAAATATTTATTTGTAAATTTATTTTTTATTAGCCATTAGTGTTTCACGTCAGAATTGTTTTAGTATCATTTGAGACACTATTATATTTTTATTAGTATTTTGACCTTTTAGTTAAAGTTTTATTCATTTATGTCTGTATAGTTTGTATTAGGCTATTTTTTTTTTTTTTTTTAATTTTAGCTACTTCAGTAGGCTGCATCAAGATAAACTGAAATGAAATGTTGTCTTGGCATCTAAATGAAATAAGGAAGTTTATTTTGTATTTTTTAGTTTATTTCAGTAAACGTTCACTTTAATTACAGTAACGAAAATTATTTTATATTTTCAGTTTACTAATAGCCCTGTTTCAGATCAATGAATACAAAAATCGTATATTTATTGAGCCTTTTCGCATCAAACATTTCGTACGAACCTTATCAACGCTGAAACAAACATTCGCGTTTGCGTAACCTCACGGAGTGAGCCTTCTGGCTCGCTGTAGTATTGATGTGGCCAAGTCAGTCAGGTTCCACGTCATTAGGAAGGATCAGAATCTCACTAGACACGGATGCGCATACAGAAGAAGAGCAAGACCTGAGACTTACTTCAAAGGTAATAAATGAGGAGCTCAACCAGACAGAACATTAGTAAAAACAAATGTATTGTTGTTTTAAGCCACAGACAACAATCACCAGTTTGTGTTCGTTTTGTCGCAGACTGCTAGCGTGCTAGCCGCTACCGCAGCACTGATGTCGACTGATCACGCAATCAAAAACGTTAATATAACTACAACATGAACTGTGTTCTGAGACAGCAGGGATGATTTAGGACGTTTAGTGTTTATAATACATGCACGAAGTCTTTTTTTCACGACTGGCTAAGGTTTCTCAAACTAACTGCTAATTCAGTGAATCGCAGTGCGGTCACGGACCGCGAGACCGAATCTTGATTATAGTGTCTTGCTAACAGGATTGACTCTAAAATCACTCGTTCAATGTTTAGCTTGACTCTACTTTATGTAGTTGCACATATACCACGGTAGTATCATGGTATTCTTTGAAGTACAAGAGACGCGACTATGGTAAAGCACCCAGTAATTTTTGGCTAATTTCCGAAAGTTGTACATGTACAATTTTGAGAAATGTCATTAAAGTGATATATACTTACATGAGGTGATTCCAGCTCTAACAGTTTTATAGAAAAGTGGCTTTTATTATACAGGGTGCTGGTGGTCCTTCATGGCCGCCACCGAGGTATCATCACGTGACCTGCTGTGACATGCTATTGAGTTTACCACTTCTACTGTACTAAAATGTTAATTTGTACAGCACCTTGAGCCAGTGCTCACTGCTCAGACCACTTCGTGCATAAGCATAAAAGCACCAAACAGTAGAGATATCACATCAGAGACATTGCATTTCAAAGGCTCTTTTGTTGTTGTTGTTGTTGTTTGTTTATGGTATTAAATGGTTGTTCTCTTGAACTTTTATTAACCTTTGTTTTAGGAAACCTCATAGGCATTCTGTCTGAGTGGAGTCTTGTGAAGGGAAGAAGAGCTGACATCATGACAGCCGCGGAGAACGTGTGTTACACCCTCATCAATGTCACCAACGACTCTGAGCCACCTTCAGAAGTCAGCTTAAAAACTGACTTAGGTAATATTCACGTGTATTCATTTGTTATTCAATTCGTATTAATGTTTAAAAAAAAACAGGCTCTTTTGCTCACAGAGGTTGCATTTATTTATTTAAAAATACAGTATATAAACAATAATATTATCAAATATTGCTAAAATTGAAAAAGAATGTTCTATTTTATATATTTTAAAATATAATTTATTCCTTTGATGGCGAATCTGAATTTTCAGCAGTCGTTTTTCCACATTTTGTTGTGTCGTGATTGTTCAGAAATTGCTTTGATTAATAGAAAGTTCGAAAGATTACATTTATTTGAAACACAAATCTTTTAGAACAATGTAAAAGGCTTGACTGTCATTCTTGATCAGTGTAATGCAAATGCATCCTTGCTGAATAAAAGTATTAATTTAACTTCACTGACACCAGAATTTTGAAAAGTAGTAAATTAATATTTTATATTGTAATCATTAGGTTTACAACTCATAAGAACTATTTCAATGAGCTCATTGTTTCTGCCTTAAATTAATACATTGTTTGCTAACTACATGATTTGTATGTGTACATTGCCAAAATAAATTACTTTACTACACCTCTGATAACAGATCACTCTAAAATGTAATGCAAACACATGCATTTTCTGTAAAGCTGCTTTTGAAATGAAATGTTACAAATTTAATTCAGATTTTTGGGAAAAAATAATCTTAAACAGTTTTTCGTTTTTAACTTTCACCATGAATATAGCTGTAGAAGCTTACATGGCATTAAACAAAGAAAGAAAGAAGTGATGTGTGCTATACAAATGAATGTGAATTGAATTGAAATGTGGGGGTTAAAATGCACCCTAACAGTTTTCCTCTCTTATTTTTGTCAAAACAGAAAAGGGAGAAATCAAAGCCAAGACAGAGGCTTTGAAGAAGGTCATCATCATGATCCTGAATGGAGAGAAATTGCCAGGCCTGTTAATGACCATCATCCGATTTGTGCTGCCTCTGCAGGACCACACAATTAAGAAACTACTCCTAGTTTTTTGGGAGATTGTTCCCAAAACTACTCCTGATGGCAAACTTCTTCAGGAGATGATCTTGGTCTGTGATGCCTACAGGAAGGTAGGCATGAAATATGGAAGTATTATGTGTATTGTTTATTGTGAGGATATTTATTTCTTTAATATGCCATCTGTGTTATGCATCTGCAGGATCTCCAGCATCCCAATGAGTTCATCCGTGGCTCCACTCTGCGTTTCCTGTGCAAGCTGAAGGAATCTGAGCTGCTGGAGCCCCTTATGCCAGCGATCCGCGCCTGTCTGGAGCACCGTCACAGCTACGTACGACGCAATGCGGTCCTGGCCATCTACACTATCTACAGGTGTGTTGATGGATCTCTGTGTGCACAAGTGAAAAAGAAACATTAAAGACCATTTGTTTTATATTTCATTTGTTCATATTTTTTTTTAGGAACTTTGAGCATTTAATCCCAGATGCTCCTGAGCTGATTCATGATTTTCTTGTGAATGAGAAAGATGCAAGCTGCAAGAGAAATGCATTTATGATGCTCATTCATGCAGATCAGGTACACAGTCTGATTAAAAATGAAATATATATTTTTTATTACAAGAATGAATCTCATTAAGCTAAGTACCTGTTTTTTTTTAACACAGGATAGAGCTCTGGACTACCTTAGCACATGTATTGATCAGGTGCATACTTTCGGAGACATTCTCCAGCTCGTCATTGTGGAACTAATTTATAAGGTGAGGTGTCTATTCATATTTAAAACACATTTTTGTTTAACCCACAGAGACCAGCATAGCAGTATAGCATTGTAAGTATAAAGCAATTAAATAATATCGAACTTTCTCTAAATATGGGTTAACGGCACATAACAGTAGCTGACAGTAACTGCCTTAATTAAATTGTTATATTATTGATTTGATGGCACTGACACTATTGGATGAGAACTGAGCTAGATGATGAAGTCATTCTTTTTCTGCAGAGCTGATTTATAGACGAAATAAACTAATTTAATAATTGACGATCTTTACAATGGAACTAAATCAACATTGAACTGACCGCAGGTGATACTTTTCTTTTAGAGCTGCTGTAGAGCCTAAATGAACTCTGTATGCATCATTGAAACAATCTGTATTCTATAAAGTGCTATGTAAATAAAAGTGACTTGACTTGAATTCCACAGTTTGCAAATGTCACACACAATGACACCAGCCAGCTAACACATTTCCTAACCGTATTAGAACAAATGTATCTATTTACAAAATAAGTATTTGATGTGTGATATTTTATCATATTTTCCATAATGTCTAGTGATGGAAAAAGGCTGAAAAAAAAGTGCTGAAATTGAGCATAATTAACATTGAGACCATTTTTCTGCCTTTCCTTTTTCTTTACGAGTCTATTGAGTTTTGAATTCTAGGTAACTAAGGCTGGGCGATATGACAATATTGTCGTATATCGGCGATGTATTGCTTTGTTGATAATAAAAGTCAGTATCGAGGTAAAAATTTCAAATATATTTCACATAGCCCCGTAGTTACCATCCACACATTTATTTACGTGCAAAAGCATGAATTAAATGGCTGTTTTGTTGGCTATAGTAAGTAATTAATCAGGTTAGGAATTTTAAAAAATAAAATATACTGGAATCACAAGATACTTAAGGCCAGGAATCGTATAAGCCTCCTTATAAAATGAACATTTCGATATTCATTTGACATTTTCGATAAATTAACGTTGCATCTTAAAAATATGATTTTAAATTTTTTTCTTCAAGCGCGAAACGAAGCTGACCACATTTCTACTCGCGCAGTTTTTTGAGATGCTCACAGAGAGCCTCATAGGCTAGTTCATGCACAAACACACACAAAATTGTCCTGATAAACGGTTGAGAAAGAAAATGTATAACAGCCTTTAAAATGTATTCGTGCATTGACGGCAACCTGGTTTATTTCGGTTTTAACCGACCAGAGTATAAATTATAATTAAAATAGATTAGTGTTATTATTTAGAATTAAATTATAAAGTGTCCTTTGAAAATAACAAAATTTGTCTTCCAGGGTTTTAGTCGGCTACATGGGCATATACCAGCAGAACATGAGGATTCATCACATACTTGCAGCACAGAATAAAATATCCTATATAAAAGTAATAAATATGCAAAATGTATTTCACTCAAATTAACAAAAAGGAAAAAAAAAAAAAGAGTTTTATTTATGTTTGTTTACACAATATTTTGTTTTTATTTTGAGTGGACACAGATATTAGACTCTTAACAGTATTTATATGTATGCCCATTAATGGAGTGTTTTAAGTTGTTTCTCAATGAAGCAAGCGTGGTGCCTCGCGCACACAATGTTATTCTAGCGCTGCTTGACATCACAGCCTGTTCATGATCAAAATAAGATGATAAATCAAATAGCATACGCGAATAAAAAAAAATGTAATGACTCCTTTTTCCAAGTAAATAATGCAGCAATTTTTTATTTCGTCATAAGAGGCCTAAGGACACAAAGGAGCTCTAAAAACAATAGAGGAAAAAAAATAACCTTTTCATTCTTGGTCATGCAGAACAAACCAATTTGTAGACAAATAACAAATACATTATAGCTTGACTGCAAGTTTAAAAACGGCTCCATGTTATAATCAAGGAAATTTAATTTATCATGATGTGCATACAACGCCAAAAAGAAAGGGAAACATTTGACCTTATGTTAGGCAAGACACACATGTGACATCAACATGCATTTATCATTCCTACAATCCATCATTAACTTAATGGGTTCTGTTCAATTCAACCGATCTCTTCATGAAACGAAATTCGGAGATTAATAACAACAACAACAACACTGACATAACAACAAAGCTAATGTTTTTTTATTAGTTTAAGAACAAACTAAGAAAAGCAAACCTTTAACATTTCAAATAAATTATGCTTACTGAGTTGCAGGCTTTTGTCAGATAAAGTGCAGCCAAACTGATGTGTGTTTGCGGTGTGCGTAGTCTGTGTTGTCTCCGGTGCGGGCGGGGCTCGGGTAGATGATATTATCGGATATCGCAATATTTTTAAGACTATTATCGGTCAAATATTTTGTACGTATTGTCCAGCCCTATGGGTGACACTTCTGGTTTGGGGAACTTCCATTCTAAAAGACTGAAATGAATCCTTTCTAATTATAAACTAAACTTGAAATACAAATAATCCTTTTCTAACCCCTTCTTAAAGGCATGAATATGGGTGTAAGAATACATCATGAATATCAATGTTTTCAATTTTAAAATGAAAAACTAGTATAGTAAACCAAATAATGGAAATTCTGTAAAATGAATTAACTAATTTTCTTATTAACCCTCATGTCATTCTAAAGCTGTATGCTTTTTTTCAGTGAATGTTTTAAAATGAATCTCAATAGTAACAATATTTAATCGGGGACCACGGGTTATCAAGCTCCAAAGAGGACAAAAACACAATCCATACAATTTTTGTGCTATATTCCACATTTACTGATTAGCTTCACTTCCAGTGTGGCTCTTGAATCATAAACGTGGAACATCTTGTAGCAAATGTCAAGTCTTGATTTTCTTTTCTGGATGAACTACTCTTTTACAGAACTGCTGCCATCAATTATTCCACATGTTTAATTATCTGAGCTGAGCTCTTTGGCTTTATGCACACTACATAATATCAGATGGTCTAGATTCTAGAACACATTCTCACTGTGTCTATTTTATCCTCTACATTTGTTTAGGTCTGTCATGCCAACCCCTCAGAGAGAGCTCGTTTCATCCGTTGTATATACAACCTGCTGCAGTCGTCCAGTCCTGCTGTAAAATATGAAGCAGCTGGAACTCTGGTTACTCTGTCCAGCGCTCCCACCGCCATCAAGGTACAACGTCTAACACTACGGTTGTTTCCATGTATATATTCGTTTTCTGCATGGTGGCCAATAGTGGAATGACATTGTTTAAATGTTCTCTGTGTTTCAGGCGGCTGCTCAGTGCTACATTGACCTGATCATTAAAGAGAGTGACAACAATGTGAAGCTCATTGTTCTAGACCGGCTGATTGAGTTGAAGGAACACCCCACACATGAGCGTGTGCTGCAGGTATGCATGAGTTCATCACCTCATTTGCAGCCATTTGTTCCACAAATTAAACCAGTAACAGGAAGCTTGGTGTTTGTTGTTCTTCTTCTAGGACCTTGTGATGGATATTCTGAGGGTTTTGACCACTCCTGATCTTGAGGTTCGCAAGAAGACCCTACAGCTGGCCTTGGACCTGGTGTCATCCCGCAATGTAGAGGAGGTGTGTGTGACGACATGCCATTTAAAGGGATAGTTCACTCAAAAATGAACATCGGCATCGTTAATTTGTGTTGTTCCAAACTTGTATGCATCACGTTTTTATGTGGAACACAAAAGGAGAAATGTTGAAGACTCTCTTTTCCATGTAATGAAAGTGAATGGGGACTGTAAATGGCCAAAGCAATCCGTAAAAGCACTGTAAAAGTAGTCTGTATGATTTAAAGGGTTAGTTCACCCAAAAATGAACCTTTTTATTAATTACTCATGGCGCTCCAAACCTGTTAGACCTTCGTTCATCTTTGAAACACAAATGAAGATCGTTTTGATGATTTGATGATGAAGACAGCAATTTAACTACCACTTTCTAGGCCCAGAAAGGTACTAAAGACATGGTTAAAATAGTCCCTGTGACTGCAGTGGTTTAACCTTAATTTTTTGAAGCGGCGAGAATAGTTTTTGTGCGCGAAAACAAAACATAACAACTTTATTCAATCTGTATTGCTCTTCTCTGTCAGTCTTCGGGTTGAACCACTGCAGTCACGGAGACTGTTTTAACGATGTCTTTAGTAGCTTTCTCTTACAGTGGTAATTAAATTGCTGTCTATGGAGTCAGAGCTCTCGGATTTTATCAAAAATAGCTTACTTTTGTGTTACGAAGATGAACGAAGGTCTGATGGGTTTGAAATGACACGAGGGTAATTAATGACAGAATTTTCATTTTTGGGTGACCAGAAACGCAAGCTCCAAGTTTAGTGGGCAAGTTTGTTTTGTATCATTTGAAGAACACATCATAATGTGACCTTTTAGCTGAATTAAAAGAACACAAGCTGTATTGCAGGAAAGTGAGTCGTGTGTATATTTTCACATTTTTTTTATTTATTATTATTATTATTATTTATTTAATTGTTTTAAAAAGGTGGCTCCAAACACTTTGACGTCATATCTTGTTTGTTGCAGTGTCCAAAGCAATTTCGCATACTCAAAGTCTAGTATAAAAGCTGCACAATGTGCCACATTGTATTTCTGTTCTACTCATTTTTCTGATTTTGGCGCATGACATCCTGGATCCCCATTTAATTTCATTAATATCAAAAAGAGACAAATATTCCAATATGAAATCTTTCATATAATGATAAATAATTACTATTAAGTACTTCCCTGTCCTATTCAAGCAAAGTCTCTGAATTGTTCTTTTTATTGCAGCTGGTTATAGTGCTAAAGAAAGAAGTCATCAAAACCAACAATGTGACAGAGCATGAAGACACAGACAAGTACAGGCAGCTGCTTGTTCGCACTCTCCACTCGTGTAGCGTGCGCTTCCCTGACATGGCAGCCAATGTCATCCCTGTGGTATGTCTACTGACGGAACTCTCAGAATGCTTTTTTACAATTAAACTATTTTAAAAGATTCTTTACTAGCAAAGTATTTGAAGTTACACAGCTCACTAAATCAGTGGACCGTTTAACTGTTACATCTAGCCCTTTTAGATCTTGTAATAAATAAAATCACTGTTCTTATCTTCCCTCTTAAATTCCCTGCGTGTGTTTCGTGTGGCCACAGCTGATGGAGTTCCTGAGTGACACTAACGAGGCGGCCGCAGCTGATGTGCTGGAGTTTGTGCGTGAGGCGATTCAGAGGTTTGACAACCTTAGACCTCTCATCATTGAGAAGATGCTGGAGGTTTTCCATGCTATCAAGACGGTCAAGTAAGAGATGCTGTTTAACTGCTTCCTTAAAAGTTCAATAAATCCAATTACATAAATCATGTGTATGTGCAAAATTATGTATGTGCATTGCTGTGATTTTAAAAAGGACTTTTGTATCGCAGGATTTACAGAGGAGCTCTGTGGATTTTGGGTGAATATTGCAGCACTAAAGAGGACATCCAGAGCGTCATGACAGAAGTCCGCAGATCTATGGGAGAGGTCTGTAGTGCATCAATTTGAACCGCTTTGTCACATCCAGGGCTTGTGATTAACGCTTGTCCAGAACATTCACCAAAATGAATTGACAACTGAAATGTTAAATGAATTCCTTGAGAGTGAAATGAGTAAACGTATCAAGTTGAATGAAATTGAGTGAAGGCTTGGAGGTTGAGCCAGCAGCCATATCACCCTGTAGCCCAAGACTGGCTGCCCACTGAAACTAAGCAGGGTTGAGCCTGGAGATTATCTGGATGGTAGACCACCTGGGAAAACCAGGTTGCTGTTGGAAGAGGTGTTAGTGAAACCAGCAAGAGGTACTCGGCCACTGGTCTGTGTGGGTTCTTATGCACGAGTGTGGTGTGGGGAACACTATACAGTAACAAGCACCGTCCTCCGGTGAGACGTTAAACCGAGGTCCTGTCTCTCTGTGGTCATTAAAAATCCTGTGGCCTTTCTCGTAAAAGAGTACGGGTGTAACCCCGGTGACCTGGCCAAATTCCCTCCATCGTCCCTGGTCAGTCATGACCTCCTAATAATTCAAAGCCTTTGAATTAACTTTAACGCTCTGCTCCTTATTGCTGGTTTGTGGTGAGCACACTGGCGCCGTTATATTGTCGCATCATCCAAGTAAATTCTCCCTAAAATGATTAAGTGCTTTGGCTGTACAGTAGCAGTATAGAAACGTATCATTTAATAACAGTTTTGCAGTGCAAAATGAAAGCAATGAAATAAGCACAAAAATAAATTATTGTATAATAAGTTTTAATTTCTATATACATTGTAGGACTTTAGTTCATCTTCGGAACACAAATGAAGATCTTTTTTGTTGAAATTGAATTAATGTAAATAATGACAAGCTCAAGCGTGCTGCGTAACCAATGAGGTTCATTCTCGTGTGTTACACAGCATGTTTGAGCTTCCGGAAGAGGTTTGATCTTGTCGATGTCATGCGAGTAAAAGCCTGAATTATCAGTAAAGCCTTTATTCATCACTACGTCGTGTAGTGCTCTCAAACATTAAACTGTTTTAAATGATGTCTTTCTTTTTATTTAGATCCCAATTGTGGAGAACGAATTGAAGAAGGAAGCAGGAGAGGTGAAACCCGAGGAGGAGATGACTGCAACTCCAGCTCCTAAACTGGTGACAGAAATGGGCACCTACGTCACTCAGAGTGCCCTGAGCTCCAGCAGGCCATCCAAGAAAGAAGAGGACAGGTGATTATCTCCTCTTACTGATGCAATATGGAGGACAATCTCCATAATTTATCTCTAAAACATCCCTTTATTCTGCAGGCCTCCCTTAAGGGGTTTCCTGATGGATGGAGACTTTTACGTTGCTGCCTCATTGGCCACCACTCTCACTAAAGTGGCTCTGCGCTATGTTGCCCTTGCCGAGGACAAAAAAAGGCAAAATGTAAATGAATTTTAAAACTGCTCATTACATGAACATCGACTAAACTGTCGATCTAATTATTCATGTGTCTAATTGTGGTGGAATAAATGTTTTGCTTTTTTTTAGTCATTTGTGGCTGAGGCCATGCTGTTCATGGCCACTGTGCTCCATCTGGGCAAGTCGTCTCTACCCAAGAAGCCCATCACTGATGATGACGTGGACCGGATCTCGCTGTGCCTCAAAGTCCTGTCTGAATGCTCGCCCCTCATGAACGACATCTTCAACAAGGAGTGCCGCAGATCCCTGTCCCATATGCTCGCTGTCAGACTAGAGGAGGAGAAACTGTCTCAGAAGGTAAACGAGTCTTGCTTCCTTCTAATAACTGAGCTCAGAAACATAATGTGGTATAGATAGTTGTTGGATTATGCCTTGTAGATTAAAAGATCATTTGTGACCATGATATTTCATTTTGTTCTTCTTGTTTTAATAGAAAGAGTCGGAGAAGCGTAACGTGACTGTTCAGGCGGATGATCCGATCTCCTTCATGCAGTTGACCGCTAAGAACGAGATGGCGTCCAAAGAAGACCAATTCCAACTCAGTCTGCTGGCTGCTATGGGCAATACTCAGAGGAAAGAAGCAGCAGACCCTCTGGCCTCCAAACTTAATAAGGTCTTTGGAGGATTTTATCTCTATCTGTTTGAATCTGGGCTATTTCTATGATAGTCACTAGTTACACCAGGCTAATCATAATTTGAAAGGTTGTTTGTTGATTGTCATTTTTTTACCACCAGAGGGCATGTTGGTTCAACTGATGGAGATGTTAACACTTAAGTGTCACGCTAGGCAGTAGTCTTAAGAATGTTCTGCCCATTTACAGCATGTCACAATATAATAATTCCAGCAAAGATTTTGAATTATCAGTTTTGATCTTTTTCATCACAATATAATGGCTTTTATAATTTTTGTCCATTAGATAACCATGACTGGTGGTTCTCAACATTTTTTGACTCCAAGACCACAACAATATTTGAAGGCCCCCTCCCTATATAGGCTAATAGCTTTCCTCAAGTACATCAGTTGTAGGCTTTGTTTTCAGAATCTAGTAATGTCCATAGATTAAAAAAACAACGAAAATAATTCTAATTAAAATAAATACATTTCTGAATTCCAGAAGTTTGAGGCCTCATCTCATGTTTTCTTCCAGGTCACCCAATTGACTGGTTTCTCAGATCCAGTGTACGCAGAAGCCTATGTCCATGTCAATCAGTATGACATTGTCCTAGATGTCCTGGTTGTCAATCAGACTAGCGACACCCTACAGAACTGTACCTTGGAGCTGGCAACACTTGGTACCAGTTGTTCCTTTCATCCACAAAAATAACTTTTTAGCATGTTTGTTGTTGTTGCATGCTTTACTGACCATATTCCTTAACTCCAGGTGATCTTAAACTGGTTGAGAAACCATCTCCTCTCACATTGGCTCCTCACGACTTTGCCAACATTAAAGCTAATGTGAAAGTGGCCTCCACAGAGAATGGCATCATATTTGGAAACATAGGTTTGTGGACTATAAGTAGTTAACCTTGTTTAAAATTGTATTATTTTGTTGTTGAGGGAGGTAAGACCTGGAATCATTTCAATAATCAAAAGCACATATTTTGCAGTGTATGATGTATCAGGAGCAGCCAGTGACAGGAACTGCGTAGTCCTCAGCGACATTCACATTGACATCATGGATTACATTCAGCCAGCTTCCTGCACAGACGCTGAGTTCAGACAGATGTGGGCTGAATTTGAGTGGGAAAATAAGGTGAGTCTGGGGGACTGGTGAATTCTTCTTGGATAACGGCTGCATTCATCTCATTGTCTGTTAGCAGGAATGTCTAGAATTCATTCTGTTTTGTTTCCACCCTAGGTTACTGTCAACACCAACATCACAGATCTGAACGAGTATCTCCTACACATTCTTAGGTCCACCAACATGAAGTGCTTGACCCCAGAGAAGGTACAATACTCACTTGATTAGAACAGTAAACTCAGTGCTGAGCCGATAACTTACAAATTGCAGTCGGTTACTGATTCCAAATTACATGACACAAAATGTTTGTTAGTAACATGGTCCATTACATTCCACATTTAAGGGAATGTAATTGGATTACTTTTTCATTACATTTAGATTACTTTTGATAAGTGTTAGATTTCTTTTATCACATTGATTTGAGTAGGATAATCTTGTACTGTATTCATTTGAAGGTACAAAGAGAAAGAAAATTCTTCATTAACAACACCTTACGTTAAGGTTTCCTAAACTGAGGTTTGTGATGGAACTTCAAAGGTGCTAATGAGTTTATGGGAAGCTATTAAGTAATTAAATTTCATGAAGATTTTAAAATGAAAAAAAGTTATTTTAAAATAAAAACAATCAAAATAAAACGCTTGGCCCGGTTTCGCAGACAGGTCTCAGATTAAGCCAGAATTAGGCCTCAATGAGGGCATTTAAAGTCTTCATGTAATCAATCATTTTATCCCTTGAGACATCTTTGATCGTTTTTTTTTTTTCCTGCCTTAAGTGGCTTGAATGTAACTCTACACCCTTGCTTCATTTAGTATACGCGCATCTATGAATATGCAAATTTCACTCGCACCAGCTCAGATATCCACTCGGTCAAATGTCTGAGGTAAACGCTACACAATGGTATTTCTCTTTACAATGTTGGACACAAAATGGTAATTAATGATTGTCCTTGTGCTAGACTACGTTATCAAACGGCTAATATGTTGCTGATGTTGAACAAGCCACACATTCCCGTTCGCCACCTTAGGCTGCCTTCTGAACAATCTGTATCCTTAGAAAGGTTTTGAATGGCTTCGAACGTCAGTCGAGAAAGGCATATAGTTCATCATAACGTCAAAATATACATCACACACCCGCTAAATGTAAATCTAAATCTACCCAGTTTTTCATATAGACAGAAGAAAGATCAGTATAACCTGGCTTCACGGCACAGTAATGATATGCTAAAGCCTGTTGTCATATTTACTTGATTGGTTACAAGGTGGTTTTCATAACTCATAAGGCGCCTTAAAGCATATTAAAAACACCACATAAAGCAACAACATTAAAAACTTGATTTTCACCACTTTAATTTCATTTATAAACGTGCCTTAGAAAAAAACAATATGTGCATGCTTTCAGTTAAAACAGCTCAAACGTGCATTTCAGTCTTGTCCAACATCAGAGAACCATGAACTTCATTTTATTTTTTATTATTGACCTAAATTCAAGGGGTACTTCAAGTAAATATCTTTGGTCAAAGAAGTTCAGCTGACAAAAAAAGTTGAGGCATTCCATGTAATTATGAAATCATGTGAATTTGTACATTTGAATTGGTTTGAAAATGTCGAGCCTTCCAGTAACACATGGTAAAATGACTCACTGAGTGAAAATTCAAATAATAATTGTGTTTGTCAGGAGCTGATTAGATGTGCAGTGTTGCAGAAAACACTTCTGAAAACTGAAAGGAATCTGTAAATCCAGTGATCAAATGCTGTGTGGCTCTCAGTTTTCAGTGAGAGGCACATGACTAGTGGCACACGACCTGTGTGTGTGTGTAATTGCATAAACCTGAAAGACCTTCTGAATGTGTATGAGCAGTGGGCGTTTTTAGAAGGTAGAGAAAGTGAGAATAATATGAATTTATTTTAATCAATAAAAAGTAATGTAGTCTGATTACAAATATTTTAAAACGCAATATAATTTAATAATGCATACTTAACTGATAACATGTAATCTGTTCCCTAACACTCATTAAACCCATCTATGAAGCTATAAAACATATCCATTCATATCTCATATTTTTCTTTTGTAACTCAGGCCCTGTCTGGCATCTGTGGCTTCATGGCAGCAAATCTGTATGCTCGCTCTATATTCGGAGAGGATGCCCTTGCAAACGTTAGCATCGAAAAGCCAATCCACATGGGACCTGATGCCCCAGTCAGTGGACATATTCGCATTCGAGCCAAAAGCCAGGTGATGTTGTTTACTCTTTGCACCATTTTAATTTAAAGGCATTGGAATCTTACAGTAAATACTAAATGCTGGATTAGCATTTATGTTCCTACAGACGTGGATAATGTTTTAGAATTTCAGTAATGGATTTCGTAACTTGTTTGTCTAGTATACTTGTATATTCGTGGATTTTAATAGTCGGTTACAAAGTTGTAATTAATTTTTTGAATGTGCTTATGTTTTACTGCATTATTAGTAACTCCTCTTTGTTTTTTGTATTTCAATAGGGTATGGCTTTGAGTTTGGGTGACAAAATCAACCTCTCTCAGAAGAAGTCTGTCTCGTAAATTTCAGAGACCGAGGCCATTGAGTCAAAAGAGCGAGATTCGACTAAAAAGCGCTACGGTTATTCCAATGTCTTGTCTTTTTTCGCTATCGCTTGTTTGTGTCTCTCCAGACTGCCCTACACATGCAGTGCTTTGTGGCCAAGCTCTAAGCTCGTCAATCCCATAAAATATGTCTAAAGGGGATTATTTTGACATTTTCTACCAACACAATTCTTAACTGCTCTAAAAGGGATTGACCCTGTTCATCTGTAATCATGTTTCAATAAACATTGCACACTATATACCAAGAAAGTGTTTTTGTGTTCTTTAACGAATAGTGTTACAATGACCCTTTTTTATGAATTGGGTCACTTGTAAGTAGTCAAAAAAAACAGTGCTGCCTTCTAACCACAGTTGACACAACAAAGGATGTGTTCTCTTGAAGAAAATCTTCTGGAATCTTGAGAATTTTGTTATGGTCTCCTGCTTCTTGGATGACTTCGACTCATAAGACTTGTGGTCAGTCATAACTTTCATGTCTGTGTTGTGCATAATAATATTAAGGCTGAAAGTGTCAAGGTTGTGGCTTTGCCCCGAGTAGATTTGGCCACATAGGGAGCCACATCAATTTTTTTTTAATGTTTTTGAAAGAAGTGTATTACTCACCATGGTTGCATTCATTTAATACAGTAAAAAGAATAATAAGAAACATTATAGTTTCAAATAACCTTTTTCTATTTGAATATATTTTAAAATGTAATTTATTCCTGTGGTAACAGCTGAATTTTCAGGAGCCGTTACACTTCAGTGATGCATGATCCTTCATAAATCATCATTTTTGATTTGGTGCTCAGGAAACTTTTCTTATTTTCAACATAGTACGGAGCCCCTAAAGGGCCTTTCCTTTCCCTAAAGGAAAAAAATATGTATTTTAATGCTTCTGCGTTTCCCTGCAAAATATTTGTGTTCTCCCGAAGTGTCAAGGGAGCGTAAAACATTTGCGAGAGAACACAAAAGCATTGATGCATAATTTTTCTTGCCATTCTCCATGTCCCTTTAGGGGCTCAGTGTTCAGAAAACAGTTGTGCTCTTTAATATTTCTAGGGGAAAATGCTTATACATTTTTTTTTTCTTTGAAAGTTCAAATATAAATCTTTTGTAACCTCATAATATATGCCTTTTTTCATCAATTTAATTTATGCTTTTATAATAAAAGTGTAAATTTCTTTTATTTCTATTTTACTGACCCCAGATTTTGAATGGAAGGGTCACCAGTCATTGTCTGTTAAAGTGCAGTGGAAGCAGTTTTTAATGTAAATGATACATTAGATCTAAGTAGCTTCCTGGTTCATGCAGAGTGGCAAGAATGGGTGTGAAATGTGCTGATGTGACAATATGCAAGTTCTGCATTTAATTCCATTATGCTTTTATAAGAAGGAACATTACTCGCATAAAAATTACATTAATGGGGTTTTATGAGTTTCCTAGACTTATATATTGTTATATATATATATATATATTATACATGTAATAAAATGATAGCCAATGAAAATGAGGTAATAAAGTTCTAAGCAAGCATTATTAATGGAGAAGTTCAGTTCGTACTGCACCTTCTCACAAATGTTGTACAAACATGTAATGCAGACTTCTTCAAATTTTGGGGGGTTCAGGGGTGGAGCTAAACTCTGCAGGACAGCGGGACAACTTTCCTGCTTTATACAATCCACACGGGTCCAAGGGGGTTAATAAAAGCCTTCTGAGCGAAGAGATGGGTTTTTGTAAGAAAAATATCCATATTTAAAACTTTATAAACTAAAATAATTATTTTCTGCACGCATACTGTGCAAGTCGCCTTAAAGCTAGTTATTTTAGTTAATAAAGTTTTAAATATGGATATTTTCCTTACAAAAACCCATCACTTCACTTCAGAAGGACTGTTTTAACCCCCAGGAGCCGTGTGGATTATTTTTATGATGGATGGTTGCATTTTTTGGGCTTCTAAATTCCGACTGTGTTTGTCTAAACGAAGATAGTCATATACACCTAGGATGGCTTGTGGGTGAGTAAATCATGGGATAATTATTATTTTTAGGCTGAACTATCCCTTTAAATGCATTAATTAACTAAGATCTAATCATGGCTTAGTCATGGCCCTGTCTGTGAAACCAGGCCTCAATCTAGCAGTGACACAAAGCTGGAGCTTGATGGGTTTCTTTGACATATCTCTACACATCAGCTTTTTTCCTGCAAATGCAATTTCAGAATGAGACTTTGATCTGTATTGTAACTTGTCAGCTCCTTTTGTTCACATTAGACACACATTTGAACATACTCCGTACATCACACTGTTAAAAATTACCTGTACATTTTACAGTATAATACTGGCAGCAGGGTTTTTACAGTACCATTACTATAATTTAATTTACAGAATTTTACTGTATTCTTTAATTAACTTTTTTATTTTTTATTTGCTGTATTGTTTTTAATTAAATAAGTCACTTACCACAGTTGTAGACCACTCTCTCTTTCTGCGACCAGTTGAAAATCCTACAATGCCTCTTTATGCTTGAAATTTACAGTAATATCCTGTAATTTTGAGTCAAACCGCCACGCCCCCCAGAATGCATTGCAGTTTACAGCAATATGCTGTATTATTAAGAATACAGGCATCTGCTGTAAAATATTGCTGT
This sequence comes from Opsariichthys bidens, assembly GCA_037194245.1. Lineage (NCBI taxonomy): Eukaryota > Metazoa > Chordata > Actinopteri > Cypriniformes > Xenocyprididae > Opsariichthys > Opsariichthys bidens. The sequence goes on from CM074280.1 coordinate 5,003,263, forward strand.
ATTTTTTACAGCAATTCATTACAGTGCACTTCTAGCCATTTGATTGTAAAACAGAAGAGAAAATCTCTACACTGTAATGAATTGCTGTAAAAATTACAGCATTATTTTACAGACGCAGGCTGTTTTATAATAATACAGCATATTGCTGTAAACTGCAATGCATTCTGGGGTCACGTGTTGGTTTGACTCAAATTTACAGAATATTGCTGTACCCTTCATAATTTAAAAAATACAGTTATTTACTGTAATCAGAGAATACAGGGAAATTCTGTCAATTAAATTACAGTAACACTACTGGCTGGCAACCCTGCTGCCAGTATTATACTGTAAAATTTACAGTAATTTTTTAACAGTGTACACTGTATACGTTCTTTCAAAATTGCAAACCATAACAGATTCATCAGAAGAGGCTCTACAGGCCAAACTTTCCATTATACTTGCTATTCAGTTAAAACACTGTTTGAATAAATAGTCATTTTGCTTGTGGTGTCATGAGGCCAAGCGAAAACTTTATCCTTTGAAAAACAATCTGGGTACAGTTCAATTGGTTACCTTTCCTCAATACTATTTCCTTGTAAACACTGCCATGAATTTGATCAGTTTTCTGCCAAATCCTAAATGTAATAAAACTATAGTATTATTGCCTGCTCATCAAGCACCCTTTGGAAATGTTGCACTGATCAACCACACTTGAGTGGTGAATCACAAAATGACAAGGCCAGGCTACGGTTTCTGTTTTGATATTACCAACAAACACAGTAGGTGACTACTAATCATACTTGTAAAGTAAGACTGAAAATGTTCCGTGATCTGAGTCATAATGTGAGAGTTTTGACTTTTGCATTAAGAGGTTTTTGTTCCTTTGATTTATAGTACTTTACAGTATTTGTCTTCCTTTTGCATGATACTGGATTAACTGTTGTATAGAAGCAACATCACACTCGCAAGAGTATCGTATGATATTTGGCCACAACAGTCTTAGTTGTGTGATACTGCTTAAAAGTTTGGCTCAGTATAAGTTTTAAAAAAAAAAAACAATAATAATACGTTTATTCAGCAATGATGCATTATCAAAAGTGACAGTAAAGACATTTATAATGTGACAAGGTTCTGCTGTTCTTTTGAGCTTTCTGTTCAGCAAACAATCCTGAAAAAATTGTGAATCGTGGTTTCCACAAAAAATGAAGCAGCACAACTGTTTTCAACACTGATGACAAAAAAGAAATGTTTCTTGAGCACCGAACTGATTTCTGAACTCCAAACTGTGGATCAAGTCATTTCAAATGAGAAGGGTGAGGCTGGAAAAAGGAGTTGAGGTGAACAGAGTGACGTCTTCCAGATATTTCGTGCGCTACAGATTCCCAATAAAAGTAGAATAATTGATGATCTCTGGTACACTAAATGGGGGAGGGGTGTTCAAAAGTACGGTAGATAAGATTGACATTTCTTGAGAGAAGCTGGAAAAATAATCATTTTCAGATGTTTTATGTAACAAGTACACCGGTTATCTTTTTTTCAGGACTGTGGGAGGTGGAAAGAACTCCTGCTGTTGCGTTCCTCTCGGCGACTGCAGTGGGACCATGTGAATCTTGGAGTTTTGGATTACAAGTTAATTGAAATTCCTGAAATTCCTCTGGGGCGAGAGAAGGAGTCAAAGGGAATTGATTAATTCTGCTACTCAAATAATATCTTTCTGACAGTTTGTGCTTGAGCTACTGCTAAAGAGAGTATGCAAACCATTGCGTGTGAAAAAAAAGACTATGCAAACCACAGTATCATAACTGTTTTGTATTAGTTTTTTATATATTTATATGATGTTCATAAAGTCGTTTGCACAAAAAACAAATATACATGCGGAAAAAATATGATTTTCAACCCTCTGTCTGAATTGATCATTTTTTTGAATCTCCATTAATGAGACTCGTTTGCAAAATAATAAGCACTCGAATGCGGCAAACAGACATCTGACGTGATCCATTAAAAATAAACCATCAACTTGTTCATAATGAAAAGGAAGTTTCAAGCTGCGAAACATGCAGAATGATTTAATGGTACAAAGACATCTTAACATGCCAAAAGATCAAGGAAACAAGGAAAATTAGACTGTCTTAAGACATAGTAGATCCTGTCATAGTATTTACAGGATTTATATTTCACTGCTGATGCTTCCTGGCGGTGTAAAAATTCTTACTCTGTTGAATCACCTTCTCTCTTTGTCCTCTAAGACCTCTAAGTCTTGACATGTGCAGAATTGTCTGTTGGGGTTTATTAGGATGGGTCATTGTGTTAAGATGGACTCAGTAGTTTCTACTGTTTTGCAGCTGTGGAAATAAACAAGGGACTTAATTGTTATATTTATCACACACACACACACAGGTGCTCTGTTGCTGGTTGAGCTCTTCGGATTTCCATAGAGTGATGAAATCATTTGAATAATTTCCCCACGAGTTTCCCACAATGTAAATTTGAACTTGACAGCTCATTTAGGAACGTAAAGTGATCAGGAAACAAGTAAAAGAGAGTAAACATGTAGTGAGATATTTCATTTTCAACATTACAAGGAAAATACAGACATTCAATGTAAATACAGGGAGTGCAGAATTATTAGGCAAGTTGTATTTTTGAGGATTAATTTTATTATTGAACAACAACCATGTTCTCAATGAACACAAAAAACTCATTAATATCAAAGCTGAATATTTTTGGAAGTTTTAGTTTTTGCTATTTTAGGGGGATATCTGTGTGTGCAGGTGACTATTACGGTGCATAATTATTAGGCACCTTAACAAAAAACAAATTTATACCCATTTCAATTATTTATTTTTACCAGTGAAACCAATATAACATCTCAACATTCACAAATATACATTTCTGACATTCAAAAACCAAACTAAAACAAATCAGTGACCAATATAGCCACCTTTCTTTGCAAGGACACTCAAAAGCCTGCCATCCATGGATTCTGTCAGTGTTTTGATCTGTTCACCATCAACCACAGCCTCCCAGACACTGTTCAGAGAGGTGTACTGTTTTCCCTCCTTGTAAATCGCACATTTGATGATGGACCACAGGTTCTCAATGGGGTTCAGATCAGGTGAACAAGGAGGCCATATCATTAGATTTTCTTCTTTTATACCCTTTCTTGCCAGCCACGCTGTGGAGTACTTGGACGCGTGTGATGGAGCATTGTCCTGCATGAAAATCATGTTTTTCTTGAAGGATGTAGACTTCTTCCTGTACCACTGCTTGAAGAAGGTGTCTTCCAGAAACTGGCAGTAGGACTGGGAGTTGAGCTTGACTCCATCCTCAACCCGAAAAGGCCCCACAAGCTCATCTTTGATGATACCAGCCCAAACCAGTACTCCACCTCCACCTTGCTGGCGTCTGAGTCGGACTGGAGCTCTCTGCCCTTTACCAATCCAGCTGGCCCATCAAGACTCACTCTCATTTCATCAGTCCATAAAACCTTAGAAAAATCAGTCTTGAGATATTTCTTGGCCCAGTCTTGACGTTTCAGCTTGTGTGTCTTGTTCAGTGGTGGTCGACTTTCTGCCTTTCTTACCTTGGCCATGTCTCTGAGTATTGCACACCTTGTGCTTTTGGGCACTCCAGTGATGTTGCAGCTCTGAAATATGGCCAAACTGGTGGCAAGTGGCATCTTGGCAGCTGCACGCTTGACTTTTCTCAGTTCACGGGCAGTTATTTTGCACCTTGGTTTTTCCACACGCTTCTTGCGACCCTGTTGACTATTTTGAATGAAACGCTTGATTGTTCGATGATCACACTTCAGAAGCTTGGCTATTTTAAGACTTCTGCATCCCTCTGCAATATATCTCACTGTTTTTGACTTTTCTGAGCCTGTCAAGTCCTTCTTTTGACCCATTTTGCCAAAGGAAAGGAAGTTGCCTAATAATTATGCACACCTGATATAGGGTGTTGATGTCATTAGACCACACCCCTTCTCATTACAGAGATGCACATCACCTAATATGCTTAATTGGTAGTAGGCTTTCCAGCCTATACAGCTTGGAGTAAGACAACATGCATAACGAGGATGATGTGGTCAAAATACTCATTTGCCTAATAATTCTGCACTCCCTGTAGACACTTCAGAGCAAATGGTTCCCAGCCTTCCTGACTGTAAAAGTCCCCCAAAATGTACAGCTTTGTAATGAAACTGTGTGTGCTGGTCATTTAGTGATTAAATAAAATAATTTAAATAATAATCATTTAAAAAAATTAACTAAAATTCCAGAAGTTTCAAGAACGGAACTCTCCAGTATTTTTTTTACTCTCAGCAATTTCTACCTGATAAAATTTTGACATAGGTTATTTATATTTAATATTTTATTCATTCCCATGACATTTCCAGCTCCAAAAATAAGACGTAAAATCCATATCCATATATTGAGTTTTTTAAAGACTGTGAGAACTTACATTCTTACATTACCTTAAGGTAACACAATAAGAAATGTGATTTATTTTAGAGCAGATTCGGGTCCTGGTTGAGAACCCCCGATTTAGAGGATTCAAATCTACGTTTTTTTCTTTGAGCAGATGTTTGGTAAGCAAAGCAAAGACAGCTTAAACCAGCCTCAGATGGCTTGCTGGTCCCATGCAGCCTCGGCATCAGCCGTGATGAATGACCATAACACCACACACAACAACACTCACAGTAGAGCTCGATCTTGGTTTTCTCAATGTCACCCTTTGCTCTTTTCGCTCACCACGCAATTTTAGTGATAGAGACAATTACAATAAAAATAGTTCCGAATCTACACACACGCCGGCGGGAACGGCAGTGGTCGCCCCCTACCGTCCGCTGCGTGTAACTGCCTGAACTGATTAGCCCTATCTTCCCTCATCTTGCAGCGCAGGCAGTCAGTGCCTGGTAGCGATTTAGACGAGGGCGTATGGACTTGAAGGCAGCAGTGAACGCATTTCCCACACACTGTGGTCGCACTTTTCTCCTCTCGTACGGATTAGCACTGAGCTCACACGTCGCCTAAACGCCGTATCGCTTTTTCCCTCAGCAATTCTCCATCTGAAGGCCTGTCACAGAGTAAAGTGGCTCGGTGTGCGTGTGTTTAGACAGCGGAGCGAGAGCAGCAGTGTGTCCCCGATGGCTGGCTGGAAGGACGGCTCAGTGCAGGAGAAATATCGTCTGGTGGTCGTCGGAGGTGGTGGCGTCGGAAAATCAGCTTTAACTATCCAGTTTATCCAGGTAAGCGGAGAGGTGGCGGAATGAAATGAGGGTTTCGGCCCTTTACAAACGTGAGTGTGATTAGCAGATATGGGTGGATCTTGCTCACAGAAATGGGGACCCCATGAGCGGAAAGGGGGGTTCGGGAATCCAAACGAGGCCTGCGTCACTTGAACTCTGCGAGAAATGCTGCCTAAAAGCAAGCATAAACATATGCAGGAGTTAATGCTCGTAGTGAGAGTCAAAACCCTGTAACGAAAGTGCTGTGTATAGTTCACAGGCATGAGAAACACTTTCGTAAACTGTTGCATATTATGCCGACTTACAAAATGATTGAACATAGCACGCGATTGAAGCGCTTGACTGGTTTGTTTGGCCTTTCAGAGTCAATACAGAGACTTGAATTACATCGAAAGACTTCATGACAAAGTTATGCAACTGTACGTGAAACAATATCGACACATTTCGATGCTTGACTCAGAGCCTTTCTGCCAAAAATGCCTTGGTTACAGTATTTGTTGCTTCTTCTGTCAAATCTGAACTGATGAATGTGGCATTTCGGGTGTAAGAAGAGTTCAGAGTCATTTTAATGGTTGATGAGGGGTGGTTAAAATACCAAATTATTGTAAAACCTGCAGTAGTTGTAGTTACACTTGAGACAAGCTTTTAAAATGGCAACAGTCAGAGATGGTATCTAGAATGTTTGTAACACAAATATGCACTTTGTCTCGTTTTTTTCCCTTTCACATCATTTTATATTTAGCCTATATATATACACACACACCATCCTTTGGTTTCAGTTTATTCATTTGTTCACTCATTCATTGAAGTGAATGCTGTATAGTTGACCCATATTATGTGATATGCAAGAAAAAAAAAATTGAAATGGAAGTGGGAAATTCATTTAAAATAATTACTTGATACACAAAAGTTTGTTTAGTTTTGTGGTCTGATTTGTCCCAGTACTCAAGAATCAGTTGTTATAATAAGACGAAAACAGAATTAATCACTTGATTTTAGGTGATGTCCTAAAAGGTGCCTAGGTAGACGAGCGACTAATGTTTGAGACGCCGTCTAAATCTGTCTCTCTTGAAGTAGTCTCATCGCTCAAAGTTTGTCCTGACTTTTAGAAAGGCATTTATAACAGCAGATTACAGGGTAACAGTGTGTTAAATAACTTGGCGGGACTGGCAACATGTCATTGAGCTATTTTGGGCGTAATTCGGGAAAATGTGGTTATATGCCCAAGGGGGTTGATTTGTTTTTTACCATGAATTTTTAATAGGAAATCAGAATTTCATATCTTTTAGATTCAAATTTCAGCCTATTTCATCTTAGCAATGAAACCCAATGATAAATCTTAGGGGGTGTGTATCAAGGTTAACTCATTTGTTTATAGTGTTAAGGTGTTATTAAAGAGGATTTAAGTACGATTCAATGATGATGATGATACAAGAACGAATCAGTCTGATACGTAAAGTCAGCATTAAACAGAAGTCGTAATAGTGAAACAGCCTCTTGAACCAGAAAAAAGAAGGGCGGGACTTGATTTTGTCCGTGAGGAATTGATTGGATGGTTGTGGTAGTTTAGTATCGCTGTGAATGATCTCATTTGAGTGACAGCTGGTCCTGCCCACATCTTCAGAGAAGAGAAGAGATGTTGCCGCAAGAGGCAAGGGAAGTTATTTTGATTAAAGATTACGAGGGCAAATGAATTAAAAAATTAAAAAAATAGTGACGTGCACAGATAAATCCTTTATAATAAATGCTGCAATATTCCATGTAAAAAAATAAATAAGAATTGTCCATTTTGATTTCATAGCGACATTAAAGCAGCAGATTAATATCAGAACGCACAGTTTTCTCTTTAATTGTTATTCTTTATCCTAGTTAATGCTTAATGCTAGATTGCTGTGTTTTTTTTAACCCACAGTATACAAGTTAGTTTGATAATTGACTTGCTGAAATATTGCCGCCTTTGTCCGTATTTTTGTAAGCATTAGCAAGAGAGTAATTAATATGCTCGAACACCTTATGCCCTTGTGATTTGTTTTTTCTAATGCTTAACTGCTGCCGGTAGTGCCAGATTTGAGCTTAATAATCAACATTTGTTGTGATCAAATGTGCTGAATAAAACACCTGTAGATAGTAATGAAAAGCAGACTTCAATTATACATTAACCCAAAAGATGGTGTTGAATTTCAGAGATGCTAAATGTGCGAAAACAAGAGTAGTTCAAAGAAAACAGAAGAAGACTCTTCCTGTTGGAGTATTTCTAGAACTTCGAAGTCTTTGCTAGTGAGAAAGCACTGCAGCTGTTTTCCGACTCCAGGCTTTCCCGTTCAGATGTGTGCTACTCGGGGAGGTTTCATCTGAGTCATGTTGGGTTAATGACCGTGGCATGGAGAAGCCGGAATCCGGCCTCTGACAGAGGAAGTCCCTCCACTCCTTCACGGTTTCCATGGACCTCCTGGATGCGCCTCTTGACTCACAGCGCTTTGCGGCAGTATGTTAGGTGCATGCGTGACATTCTCCGTTAGTTATGCTGTCGGGAAACGTTATTGATAGCTGTCAAAATTTGGTGATGCATTAACTTTGCTTGACTGCTACACATCTGTAATTTGTAGGCTACACGGTGCCACAAGGATGATCTCACTACAAAAACAGACTGGTTGATCTCAAACTAGCGTCACGACGTGGGTCACGATCAGCGCCAGTCAGGCATGTGACTCAGACCGAAATGGATTAGTTTACATCACTGTGATGCAATCCAAGCTGTGTAGTATAAGGCCTTTCATGGAGTTTGATTGCGGAATCTTTTAAAAAAAGATTGCGTTTTTCTTGTTTTATTGTAATTTTATGATTGTGTATTAAATAATCTACTGGTCAAGAAGATTTGAGTCATTTTTCACTTTTTTTTACCTTGTGTCATAGACATTAATTCATAATATGTTTAATTAAATGGTTTGATTTATAATATTTGAGTATAACATCTCATTTGTTAACATTATTGAATGTATTTTACAGCATTTATTAATCTTTGTTGATGTTAGTTAACTATTGCTCATGTTTGCTCACAGTGCATTGATTAACACTTAGTTAATATTAAATGTTGAAATGAAAATGATCAAAGATTATTGAATGCTAAGAAGTATTGTTCGTTGTTTACAAATTTGAACAAATTGAACCTTATTGTGATTGTTCCCGAATATTTTAATTATTAATAATAATAGTACATCCACTGGTCAAGATGAATTTTGTCATTCTTTTAAAATATTTTAACAGAGTAAATACGTAAGTGTAGTTTGTAATCTGTGTGATTCACAGCTACAACAACATCATTGTTTTTGCCTCCTATCGGTCATTGAGCTTCTTGTGAGTAACGGCTGTTCCTCATTAGCACAAGTGTGAAAGTGAAATTGTTGCAAGCCTCACTGACCTTTTTATCGCTTCAGACGGTCTCAGAGTACTCTAAGTGTAGCATGGCGCTGTTGAAGGCACGATCACATGTTAGCTAATATTAGCTCTTATCGCTGGCTCTCTCGTTTCTGGGAGAACGGAATCCCTGCAGAACCGTTTCCTTACAACTGTGACATGGTCAGACCTTGTGGTTACGAATGTCAGTGTTTTTGCTTCAAACAAGGCCTATACTTTAGAGAAGGCAGGAACAACAAGGTCCAGCTCAGAGTCTCACGATATACAGATTTGTTTGATAATATGTGCGGTCATTTAGGAGAAATGCTGTACGGAGCTGTAATCGAATAAGAGTAAAGGATAGTGAGGCAGGTCATTACTGAACTTAGGTGTTGTGGTGATGATGGTGGTGTTTGTGTATATACACTACCAGGGTTCCAGACTGCGACCAAAATGGTTGCATACGCGACCTTTTTTTGACGATGTGCGAGTTAAAATTTTATGTAGTCGCATTCGTGCGAGTGCGTGATCATGTTGTTCGCGCATGTGTAACGGAACGAGGTGTCGGCAGCTGCTGCCGTCCGTAACTGTTTTGTTTTCAAAATGAACAAATTTTATATAATGAATGAGTACATCATGAATCCATTTTCCAAACCGTGTTTTTGTCTTATCCTGAATCACTACGGTGCGCCTATAATACGTGTTTATATTCGGACTATTTCAGACCGGGCTCGGCTCGGCTGCAGAGTATCACAGTCCCTGCGCGACTCGTCATAGACAAACAGAGAGAAGTAGTTCTGGCTACAATGTTCTTCCGCAAGACACATGCAGTTCTATTTATTAACCGCTAGAGAGCGAACGTACACGCGCATTGCTCAATGATGATGAAACGCGCCAAATTTCGGAATTAAGCCATATAAAAATGAAAAGGTTAATAGCTGAATAATAATCATAAAAAAACTAAGTTTGGAGTTCAAGGACGCTGGTGGAAAGGACGAGCCAGCATACAGACACAACTGAAGATTTGAGCACAGGTAGAAAGGCATTAAGTTACTTCAACAGCAATGGCTTAGACCAGAGTTCCTCAATAGGCCGCGAGAGAATGTTTGGCCCGCGCTAATGTCAAATAGTGTTGTTAAGGTAATGTGTATAAGCACGTCTCTGTCTCCAAAATTCAAAAGCAGCGTCATTGCTTTCTATGCGTAACCGCTGGTGCGTTGAAAATGCTCGCGCTCCGCGCCGGTGGTCACGCGCAGTTCGTCTGTCAGCGACTCGAACTGACTGGACAAAATAGACTCAAATGTGAATGGACTAAAATGTTTGGTTTATTTTGTCTGACCAACCGCAACAAAGAAAGAAAGTAAACTGTATGTGAGAAAGTACAGTGTTTGCTTTCATATTATTAGTTACAGAAAGGCAAACTAAAGGCTAATATTTTCTCATTTAAATGAAACATTTAGCAAATACACATCTATATCATTAAAACAAATCTCTGAATATCTAATTAACATTTAATTTCATAGACCTTGCAGATTTATTCGAATACAAAAGTGAGATTTTCTGAAGTGTTTGAACGCGTGTATTCTGGGCGTGACAGTGTGAAGTGAATTCAGACTTCAGTTCAGCTTCACGGGAAACGCGATCAATATATATATATAATATTTCGATTAATTCATACTTTTCATATTTCTAATTTATTAAATATGAATTAAAATAAATATAAATGATACATATATACCAGATTTATATCAGCCATATGCCACTGTGATTTAATATATTTAAGATTAATATTCATCAAGCATGCATTGATTAAAATTGTTGTAGCAAAAAAATAAATAAATGTGCGACCAAATCTTGTGCTGGTGCGACCAGTGGAAAAGTTAGTCTGGAGCCCTGACTAAGGTTTGGGATCTGTACTTTTTTTTTTTTGAAAAATGAATAATTTAAGATGCGTTCAAATGATCAAAAGTGTTGGTAAATCTAAATGATTAAAAGTGACAGTAAAGACTTTTAACAGACCGTTAAGAAGTAAACTTCCCCCAGTTTTCTCTTGAAGCCAATACAGAAGTGATTTAAACTGCAATTCATTGACTGGCCGCTAGGGGCAGGCTCCAAAAGAGAGCAGAATTTTAAAATTTAGCCCCATTTTAAAATGCCCTACTTTACAGCAGAAAAAAACATGTTTACAGCCTGGTACAAATTGTGGTTTTGGTCTTTATAGCTAATTTTGCCCTTCATGACAACTTTGAGAGGGTGAATTGTTTTTATAAGTCGTCTGTTTAAATGATATAAAGCCTTAGTTCTGCATAAGTAAGGGCGTGGCCACTTGAGGGACAGGTGGATTGCAGCTGCTGTCACTATACTGAGCTGTCACGTTATCGGCATCTCTGCCGTGTTTGTGCTTTTTTCAGGATTATTTCACACAATTGTCCAATAATATGGCTTGCTGTGCTATTAATTAATCGCACATATGCGGAAGATAAACAGAACACATTGTTGGATCGTCTTGGCATTGGCTAAAACTTTTGTCCGCCTGATTTACTACAATGACAATTACTGTTGCTAGAGCAACTATATCGTAATACAGACACCATAGATTGACAGTAAACCTTTAGAACTTTCAAATGATAATTTTTTTTTCATCATTTATCCAAAGCGACTTAGGGGAGCAATTAGGGGTCAGGTGTCTTGCTCAAGGGCACTTTAGTCATGGTATCGAAGGTGGAGAGAGTGCTGTTCATTCACAATACCCACTTTCAATTCCTGCCGGCGTGGGAATCGAACCAGCAACCTTCAGATTACAAGCCCAACTCCCTCAGAACTAGGCCACGACTACCCCATATAACTAGCCTGAGCTAACTTGATCATGTCGAGCTAGGCGGGCACCTTGGTAGTTCCAACCGTGTCCCACCTCTTTGCTCATTTTCGGTTATCTGGGAGTGTTGCTGCCCACTTTAGGCATTAAAAATACTCTTCAGAAGCCTATGGGTGACGTCACGGACACCAGGTCCATCTGTGGTTTGAAGTGTTTACACTGAAATGCTTATTATAAAATATGTTACAATAAAGTTAGAATTATTGCATTCCATTCTAATCTGATCCATAGATTTAATATGCATGCTGTGTTGTGCCGAATTTTGACTCCCTGCCAAATTATTAACCCCCTCGTTGAAGTCAATATCTGATGACCTAATCCTAACCCCAACTCACACCCCAACTCACACCCCAACCCTAAACCTACCAATAGTAGGGGGGTAATAATTCAGTGGGGGTAGAAATTCGGCACAACACCGGCACTCGTTCATTGAAGTCTGAAGTTAAAAGTAAACACGCCTGGTGTCAGGATAATCCTTTATGTGAAATGGAAATACTTCCAGTGTGAATTTTTTATCATTTTACAGTTGAGTATACAACCATAAGTTGCCAGTTGTGCACTAAAAACATGTATCAAACGTGTTAAACAACATGTTCATCTTACAAGGTTTATGATTTAGCTTGAAAAACTTAATTTAAAGCATGTCTCATGTTTAAGGCCTTGTCCACACTAATAGGTTTTCATCTTTTTCTCGCCGAGCTTTTTGAAAATGCTCTATAAAGTACATGCTATGAGCAGTATCTATTTAAAGCATGTCTCATGTTTTAAGCCTCGTCTGCACTAAAACGTTTTATCCACTCTCCAAAGTGAAAACGCCGTTTTCGCTATCTACACTACAACGCAAAAACAGTTTGTTCAGATTTATCCACTTTGGAGAGTGGATACAAGTATTAGTGTAGACAAGGCTTTAAATAGATACTCTTCATAGTATCTTCAGGTATTTGAAAACGATGACGCATGTTTTAGTCATGTGATGCATATAGTACCCATAGATATTTATAGTTATCCATTGTTGTGCCTGCTATTTACATTAACAGCATTTCTCAAGATAAATGCTCCTTTGTAGACTCTTCATATTACATTCTTTCAAAGATGACACTGAATTCACTCACATTTGCTGTCCTGCATGACAAAATATTAGTTGCGTTTTAAACCCGAGCGCGACCTGGACGCAACAGTGAGTGATACGGTATTATACTAATAAAATGATTGTGCCAGAACAATAGTTTTATTAAATCTGCTCCCTCTGCATCATCTCGTGAGCTTTTAGGATATATTATGTGCATGCGCAGTTTGGTGATTTAAGCGTTTTCAGACGTTTCAGTGTGGATGAGGAGTAGGGCTGTGCAATATGGACAAAATAATCATATTGCGATTTTTTTTTTTTTTTTTTTTTTTTTTTTTTTTTTTTTTTTTTTTTTTTTTAATCAATATTGCAATTGCGATTTATTTTGCAATTTTGGCTTTTTCAAACATGCTACATTTTGAATGTATTCAGTGCACAAGAAGTACATAACAAAATGTTTCATAAACAAAACTGTAATTAACTGTCTTTAAAACAGACAACATAAAATAAATTAAGGATAACTAATCTGAAATTTTCAGTCATAATAAGTAAACTTCAAAATTGTATTTCAGTGCACACATTTCACAATGAAGTAACACTGTACAGTAGATTAACTGCTTGATGAACAAAACTGTAAAAAAAATTGTGTTTTAAAAACAGACAACATAAAATAAATTACGATTATTTCACCTGCTTAAACTCGTATTCAACGCCCGCCATACATATATTTCGGGAATAGCAACTTGTGTGAAGTAAGTGCGAGTTGGCATCTTTTGTCCAGTGTTTGAATCCAAAACTCTCTCAAACGACTGATGTTGAATTTCTCTTTGGTACCAAATCATTTTTATTCTGAGCTGCATCCATATTTTTTCTTCTTTCCTCCCGTTCGCCTATTCTGTTCTCCCGCTTTGCTTTGTTCTCATTTGTGCGGTGTGCAGAGCGAGCTGATTGGTTAACATCTTAAACACGCGCACAGTAACGTTGCAGTATTCTCAATTAAAATCTAAATAAATTTTACAAATAAATTGCAGACTTGTGCGATTTAGAAATTGCATGTGCTCAAATCGTGATTGTTTTGCGATTGCAAGTAATTGCACAGCAATTACACAGAGGAGTGTTTTTAAATGAATTTGGATTAATGTAGATGTGGCCTAAGACAATTTGGATCATGCGCTTATTTGGGAGAAGCTGACTTATGTCCTACGTTATTTCTCTGATGTGTTCGCAACATCAAAGTAAATTAAAGAACATTGTCCCATCCTTGAAGTTAATCAACACTCTATTCGTTCGGTCCACACGCGCACCGAATCGGAAGACCCATAGGGAAATTTTTCATAATGAATATGTGCACTGTTATAGCCCTAAAAAGAAATGTTTCTTGAGCTCCAAATCTGAAGACTGGAGAAATGGCTGCTAATAATGAAGCATGGGCATCATAAGAATCAATTACATTAAAATATGTTAAAAAATAAAAGTTATTTAAAATTGTAATATTTCTCAATATTTCTGATGATACATGTTTTTTAACAGATAAATGCAACCTTGGTGACTTATTTCCTTGAAAAATTGTACCAACCCTTAAACGTATGAACGTATGTGTTGGTTTGAGGGATGCGAACTGTTTGGACTTTTTGATATTCAGCTGTATCTGAACAACATCACATAAAAAAGGAGTTTATTTCCTTAAAGGCTCACTGAAGTGTCTTGAGTATTATTCAGTGTGTTGACGTAACTTCCACTGAAACAGGAAGACGAGGCAGGACATATCGATCAGCTCGTCCCCTTTTTTGAAATGCCGTTTCGTTTACATCGCAGCTGTTGAGCTGGGTAAAGCCTTATTTTCCTTCTAATCTCTTACCGTTTATCCCCCTAATCTCCAAATAGCTTTAAAAAATAACATTCTGTGTAGAATTCAAATGAGTCTGATATGTTTTATGTTCTGCGGCGATTCGCGCATGTCATCCGCTCTGCGCTGTCGTTTCTTTGGACCAGAGCAGACCGTGCACTCAGCGGCGGTTCACTAATGGAAAGAGTATTTACACTGTCTTAATTGTTCCCTATCCGCTATTATAGTGCACTGTGCCATTCACCATCTAGAAAATAGTAAATGTGTGAACAAGTGACCGATTTTCGCTTCTGCGTCAGCATCAGCATCTATTTATAATGTTGGGGTGGAGCGCGTTCGATTCTAGAGAGACCGTGATTGGCCAGAAGAAGTTGGAGTGCTGGGTGATGTCATCAAAACTGTTGATTCTTATTGGTGGAAGTGAGAGACTGTAAGTTTTGAATTCTTGTATTTTCTAAATGTGAATTTTGTTATTGTTTTGGAACAAACGAGACTATGGATAATCATATTGCTAACATATACATACTTAAAGCCAAAAAACTTACATTTGGATTTCATGGCAACTTTAAGCTGTTTAGATTTTGAATATTATGTTGTGTATTAAAAGAAAACATTCTGTCATCTTTTACTGACCCTCATGTTGTTGTAAACCAGACATTATTTCTTCTAGGCCACAAAAGAAAAATCAGTCTTATCCTTTAGGGAGGTTTTCAAGCTTAAAAAAGATGATGGAACAGCACCATAAAGGTGGTTTATTTAATTCATACACTATATTTCATATCTTCTCAAGTAGGAGGATAGTGTTCAACCCTCTACTATGCGGGTAAATAACTTGCGTATGTGACCAACTGTCACACTTGGCGACAAAAAATTAATTAGCCAATTTATTATTCACTTTCCCTCATACGAATTCACCGTGAGAGAAAGAGGGGGGCTGAGGCAGTGTTGCATTGTCATGAAAGTTTGTTATTTGCACTTGCTTTTAAGCCTTGTCAAATTAAAAATTCAGGCACAGGACATATTTCAGGCGCAGCCAGAAACGGCACACAAATACTGAATTGAGTTCTTCTCATCTTGCACTTAGTTCTTGCGTTCCATGTAAAAAGTCTGGCGAGTAAAATAAAGGATTTACTAGTCAATGGGGCTTCAGTGTGTCCATATTGCGTAGAGGGTTGGCTTTGTGTGATGAACATTTAAGTTGTTATTCTCTGAAAATTTTAAAACTCGCTTTAGACCCTCCTTGTTATGTTCATGAGAGAAGCAGTGATGTTTGATTTGAGAATGAATCATTTAAGTCAAATCTTTTTTTTTTTTATTAAATTGGATGGTATAGTTCACAAAACAGGTGACAGACAGGTTCTGACTTTCTCCTATCTCAGTGGTGATCAGCTCACTGGAGGGGAAGATTGTCAGTGAAATAAAGACTTAAATGTTAATGGATTTTTTTTTTTTTTTGCGTGAACTTTAAAGAAACACTACTTTCCTACAGTAGGTTGGAGAGTAGTAAGTGTGAAGGCCAGTGTGTGGGAGGCTGTGTGTTTGAATGAACCAGCTAAAACAGTGAGAGTATAGAAGTTGTTTTGCAGACTACAGACTCACCTGGTGATTTCTCACACTGCTGTACTTATTAAAACACACACTCTGACTGTACTGATAAACATGCTACTATCTTCTCTAAGCTTATGTGACCTGTGGATCCTGCTTCCCTATCCGAATTGGAAGGACACCTCAGCTTTCCCATAACTTCTCTACATTTCAAAAGTTTAAGAAATAAATACTGTTATTCAAGGATGGATTAAATTAATCAGAAGTGACAAAGACATTTAAAATTTTAAAATGTTACAAAAGATTTCTATTTCAAATAAATGCCTGTTTTAAAACTTTCTATTCATCAAAGAATCCTCAAAAATTTGACCACGATTTCCACAAAAACGTTTAGCACCACCATCTTGAGCTGAAAATCAGCATATTAGAATGATTTCTGAAGGATCATGTGACACTGAAGACTGGACTAATGCTCAGCTTTGCCATCACAAGAATTAATGACATTTTATAATTGATCTATGCACCGATTGACCGTTTTTAGTTTTATTTTGGCCGACCTCTGTTGGACTTGCACACGAACTGCACCGCAATCGTTTCCCAAAATTTAAACAATAGTTAGGAGGTTAACACAGGCTAGAGATGGCACATGCTGAAAGTGGACGCAAAAGTAGAGAAAATACTGTACCAGGTACAGCAAGCTCACTGTTTGGGATGCTCAATACAGAGGAAGAAAAATATATATTTATCTGTGTTGCGCATACATCCAAAATGTGCACACAGAAAGCCACCTCTCATAAGAAGTAGTGCGCGATACTGAACTGAGTTCTCTTCCACATCTTTTGGAAGCTATTGAAAGGATAAATACACACAAAAAAAATGTCAAAAATGATGTTTTATTAACAAAATTCGGGAGGAACACGTTCTTATGATCTAACTAATAGGGCTGTAGCTATCGAATATTTTAGTAATCGAGTATTCTACCGAAAATTTAATCGATTAATCGGATAAAATGAATTTTTATTTAATTAAAGAGCAATATTAAATATACAAGAGAAAATAATGTAGATCTTTTAAAATGAACAACTACTTGGTTTCCTTTTTTAAAAAAAACAATTTTTTATTTTTTTAAGTGCATAGTATGCAATGCATACAATATTAATATCCGCCAGTCAATGAGTAGAGTGGATGTTTTCTGTTCAGATGCTGCAGCATGGACGACGTGCTGTTGTGGTATGCTAGCTCGATCTTGCAATGGACACACGCCACGGCGTTCTCTTTACTTTTCAATTTGAAGTGATCCCACACCTTGGACATTTTCTGTCTTTTTCTCCTATTTGTTTCTTCTCTTTGCTCATCGCCATTGTTTTCGCTCCCTTCCATTTTGCACCCCGCACTTGCCCGCGCCCTCAAATCAAAACACCGCTATCTCCACGCGTCTCCTTCCGCTTTGTGGGTGACGTAAGCGCTCTATCACTAAAAAAAAAATATTATTGCGAAAGAACGTGACGTGACGTGAGCTTTAAAATGAATTTAGAGGCTTCGAGGCAGATGAATTTGCCTCGATCATTTTTTCTAATCGAGTTACTCGAGGAATCGTTTCAGCCCTACTAACTAATCATCACATCGCTCCAACCAGCTGTCATTAATCAGCAATCAACATGAGCAGAAACCTATATATATATATATATATATCGATGCAGTCGACTCACCCATGCTTTTGGACAGTTTCAGCATCCCTCCACCACCCCGTCTCCTCACACTTGCCTGGTTACTTCCTAAACCAGAATACGGGGGGAGTACTCTGGGCTCGGGCCAAATACCGAGCCCTCTCCTCGGACAGCACGCCAAATATGCATACTAATTCCCTATCTGATTATTTGTATGTGTGAACTCGTGAATATCCTCGTAAACAGTCTTGAGTGAACGTAATTTAGCTGTATGTGTTATTTTATTACATTTTCTGTACCTGAATAGTATTCAAATCTTAAAACACTGTTTATTTCAATCATGTCTTTGTTCTGAATTTATTTGTGCGATTGCTAATTTATTTGTTCCTTTTGAATTATTGAGTGTCTACTTTAGTTCTACCAGAAAGACTCGGGAGGTAAATTAACTTGCAATGAAATTTATGAACAATCAGCAAGCAAACATTGTAAGATAAAGTTCTTTGGCGTAGGCGCCGTCCGTAGCTTAGATCCTGAGGGTTGCGGACTCTGCATTTCCTGCCTGAAGATGAAGGCAGGGGCGTAGCCGACCCCCGGGAGGTTTGGACAGGGACCATCCTGGTGGTGGTGGGGAGGATGGAGGTTAGGTTTCGCGTCAGCGTCTGCGAACTCAGACAAGTGTGAGTACCGATCTTATAAACTACAGGTGTTGGATAATGATTGGTTAGATCTAAATGAGTAGTAACGTAACATTTGAGTCTTCCTGACAGAACTTGCGCTAGAGCTTTCATTTAAGCTAGTTGTTTTGCTTTTTGTTGATTTTTTTTTTTGTTCATGTTATTCAGCTGCAATTAAATGTTTTGCAATAAGACTTGATGATTTCTACGTTTTTAGAATCGATAAGCAGAACTGGAATTGCAAAGAATGGGAATCGATAAGGAATCACAGTGATAAACAGAATTGTCTGTGACCACTAGCACCCCAAAAACACCCTATGAGCTGATTCATAGTAAAGGGCCCGATGTACTTGAAACGAAATCGAAGAACGAACTGATGGGACGTCATTGCGAACAAAATCAGGCCAAAATAAAAGTTCATTTAGAGTTTGTTTTGGAATTTCGAAACAGCTTCCACAGCTTTCTGGAAAAGTTCGATTCACCTGGTAAACACCTTCGTACGGTCCGTGGACATTATGTAAGGTAGGGGTGCACTGAAGCTCCGCCTTCTTTCACAGTTCATTCTCCTCTCCAATCCGTAAGTGAAAACATGAACACTGGAAAGCTGCTCTATAGTTGAAAACGAGAGACTGACACTGTTTAATACGGTAAAGCTGTTTGATTTTAAGCAATCTATTTTATAAAGTGTATAATATAAACGCAACCGAGTGCCTAATTACAGAGCTTGTGCAAACAAACATATCCACGCTGCCATGATTAGATGCTGTTCTTATGCTCTATTTAAAAATCCTTGTTCTCAGTTTTGTTTGTTACTGAGAGGAAAGCACACAACATTTTTACATATTCGTCTAGCCGTTGCTCTCAGCAGTGTGGGTGTCGTCAGATGTTCGAATCAAGAATACGGAGCTGCTCACATATTTCGATCTTTGTTTTACCCTAAACGAAGAATGCAAAATAACTATCGGGGTCTTTAATGTCTTCTTGTCTGTTGTGTCACTCTCTAGAGTAGCTGTCAGCTCAAGCCAACAACTGCACTTGCTAAATAATGTTAGTTGTATGTGTACTTTGTAATTTAGTACAAGACATTTTGAAAAATGTGATTGTTTGTAATGGACCGGTGTTTGTTTGTCTTGTGAGCATGTTTGCACGTCATGGAAATTAGTCATCTTGGTGACGTTCTTTCTCTTTTCCCCATATAATTTCTTATCTAGTGTGTCACACTAATAATATGACATTTTGTGGGTTGTTGTTGACTTGTCAATTGCTCGCATTTGGATGATTCCAGAAACATTGTAGCAAGATACCTCTTATGGCCTCGATTTGGATCATCTAGATCAGTAATTCTCAAAGTGTGGTCCGCCATCGCCCCCTAGTGGTCCGCGAAAAGATGAACAAAACTTGGCAAGCTCTTAACCCGCACTGGATCGCGGGCGGGGGGGTTGAAAAAAATGGATCATATCATTGCATTTGTGTTTGAATAATTCGTTTTTGACTTGAAACAGTTGCATATTAAACTTAAATTTAATTTATCCTTCCTATTTTGTTGTTTTTGGGGGGCGTGTTAGAGTGGGATTCTGTTAGGTGGTCCTCAGAAAAAAACTGGAAGATAAAGTGGTCCTTGGGCTGAAAAAGTTTGAGAAACACTGATCTAGATTAAAGGTGCAGTAGGTGTTTTGGCAAAATGCTTACTTTACCCTACCAGCATTGAAAGTGTACTTCCCAGCCTCGGTGCAAATCGGCATCGACACAGACCTGAGACAACGTTATTGCTTTACATTGTGTATCATTCACTGGAAAACTTTACAGTACAGTGAATAACAGTACTACAATAACGAACGCAAACAACGAATTAGATGTAGCAAATGAATATGCTGGACATTTCAGCTGATGACTAACTAGCAGCATTGAGCACAAAATAAACCACCTCACTGATAGGTGATAGTGTTTCAGCAAAAATACAATATTGTCAGAATATCAAGCAAAGCGAACATAAGACTATTTTCGTGCTAAGCATAGCATGCACAGGGGTGCTTGGGGTATACAGGAAACAAGACATTTTATTTTTTGTTGCAAGACCCAAAAACAAATGGTCGAAACATCTGGTGGCGGTGGCCTTACGAATCCATGCAACAATGGTGTGGATGTTGTAGTTTGCTTGTAACTTTGAGAACATAAAACTAGTTCCCAATTAGTCGCTGGGTGCTGCTGTCGTTGCGCTAATTCGGAAAGGTACATAAACTGCATATGATACATTATGCGTCACTATCAAAACACGTCAAAATCGAAAGAAATACTGCAATCGGCATGATCTTTTCCTTTGATTCCCGCCGTCGTCTCCAGCGTGGAAAAGCAACGCTGATATTTATCGGTTTTAGCTATTTTATGATCCAGCCTTTTTTGGTCGAGACTTTTCCCGTGCCACTTGTTGTCGGTTCAGAAGGAAAGTTTGGTTGTCAGCGTACAAGAAACGCGCTGATGACGTATATGTCTGCATGAACAGGCTGCGTCGTGGTATGCAAACACATGTTGATCGACAGGGAACAGTAGGACCGTTCGGACCGAACGCAATGATTTAACGAACATTTTATGGTCATAAGCCTTCTACAGTTGATATACATTTATAAAAATACATTTCGACCGCTGAGCATAGTGATTGCTACGAGGACATGAGACTTTCAACCAGCATAACAAAAAATGTTTGCCTAAAAATGAAAATCATGTTATAATTTTCTCACCAAACCTGCCTTGATTTCTTCTGTGGAACTTAAAATGTCATGAAAGCCGCCCGGCTTTTTGCCTGGTCATTCACACCTCAAAGCTGGAAAAGTCTGAGAAAATGGGCGTGTAAGGCTCTGGAAAAGTGGGAGTGTAGATAGAGAGAGAGAGAGAACAACCAATAAAACACAGACCTACAACACACTCATTTTACAGAATAATGAATATTAATATACGAGAACAAAGAAAAATGACAGCAAGCGAGAAATTCCAAAGAATATTATGTTCTAATTATATTTTCATTATGTCTATTAGCTCTACAGTCTCTGATAAATGACACGTCAGTTTAACACAGAAAGAACATAGGCATATAGTTACTTTTTTGTCCATTCTTCTGTGAATTTTCAGTCTAAATCACTGT
The DNA here is from genome assembly GCA_037194245.1 of Opsariichthys bidens. Lineage (NCBI taxonomy): Eukaryota > Metazoa > Chordata > Actinopteri > Cypriniformes > Xenocyprididae > Opsariichthys > Opsariichthys bidens. The sequence goes on from CM074280.1 coordinate 5,024,689, forward strand.
CTTTTGTGTATCAGAATAATCCACTGTGTCATCGCTCTCAGATACAGATTCCATGTTTGCACGTTTCATAAGGTGAAATATGTGCGCATATTTGTGAAATACATCTATAAAAACTTTAAACACGAATACTTCAGTCTGTATATGATCTATGATCCACGTAGCACGTGTAATTAAACTCATCGCGGAGCTCTGCACTGAAGCCGATCATACGCGTGCTCCGCGTGTATATTAAATATTGTAACAATTGCATTTTCCAGATGTTCATAACCAAACTCCAGTTCTGACCGCATCGCGGGCGATGTACAAACAACACTCATGTGCTACTGAGGTAAACATACACGGCTCACATGTCCGAACGCGGAACAGGCAAAGGTGAGTGAGCAGCACTTTTGTGGCATTTGAATTCTCCGCTGTAATGTGATCTCATGCAAACATATTTTCCATTTGTGCTGGTAGAAAACAGCAAAACAAACCACCTGCACCCAAACTTCAGCTCTGGTCACGTCACAGGGAAGCACATTTTTTGTTGTAGCACTGAGGAAACGAGCACCTAAGACCGATGTCTCTGATGACAGCAATAGGCAATGACACAGAAGCAACAGAATTGATGCTTCCTCATGCATAATATCGCATTTATAATTTTTGTGACAGTGATTGGATTGAATGAGCTCTTTCTCATGAATAAATGCAGTGAGGCGCTCAGAACCGGGTGACGTAGATTCGCCCCTGCAAGCGCTCCTAAACGCACTCAGAGGCCCGAATCTATGTCAGATATTGTGACGTAGCTTCAACTTTGCTTTTCAAACTGGAAAATGCAAAAAATGATTGATAAACATTGAGTACTATTAGTGTTTTCAGTGACATGCAACCTGTACATATCTGTTCACATCTCAAAAAAATGTGTTCTGGGGTTTCATGACACTTTAGAAAAGATAGTATTGGGAACCGAACAGATTTGGTTCCAATTGACTTCCATTGTATGGATAAAAAAAAGTCAATGATGATTCACAAAATACTAGGGGTATAACAATATATCGCAATGCAAAAACACAACAATATGTATCGTGGATACTGACGATCTGTATTGTGTGTAATTCTTCCAAAATAAAAATGACTGTGTGCAGAAAAATGAAAGTTTACAGAGTTTTAGTGTCAGTACCATATTAAACTTCCATATATAATTTTGAATATAATGTATTATAATGCAATTGGGGAATAAATTAATGCCAAATATCTAATGTTACCTGTAAAAAGTGGCCTGCATGATTGTAAATAGATCTAGTCAGTGACAGAGTGCAAGCATAGTCGTCTAAAATAATTCTGTATTTTCAGCTTCAGAATCATGAATATTTTTATTCTGGTGTCAGTGTTGTCCTGTGCATTGGGTTACCAGCAAGTCCAAGCCTATTCATTTCCACCCCAATGCAAGACCAAATTTAGCATTTTAATCAACAGTACATCTTTATGTCTTGGCGTATCCCTATAATGTCGTAACGTGAGCTCAGTATTGTGATATGTATCGACTCATGAGGGTATCATTACGCCCCTTCACAATGCCATTTAAGTTTCGTGGCAATAAGGTTTATAGAAAAAATGTATCTAGAAAAATAACTTTTCTATTTTAATATATTTATTCGCAAAGCAAATTTTCAGTAGCTATTACTCAAGTCCTCAGTGTCACATGATCCTTCAGAAATCATTCTAATATGCTGATTTGGTGCTCAAGAAACATTTCTCATTATTATCAAATTAAGAAAGTGTTGAAAATAATCCTTAAAACTAGGGATGTGCACGGATCCTTCTAGTAGTCGAGTACTCGGACGTGACAGGGATGAGCGATCATGAAAATGATCACTGTGACTTTAAAAACTGTATTTTTTTTTCTGATTGGTTATTGCAGCATTTTGGGCGGCACCTGAGGTCTGATTGGTTAGGACAACATGCCGTCCAGACCAGAGAAATAGCTCGCAGTGAAGCCTGGAATCACTTTGATCATGAAAATACAGTTAAGTGCCAGATTTGCAGCACCAGTCTGCATAAAATTACAATGAGAACACTATTGTAATAGAATGTTGTAAATTCTTTGAAAGGTTAGTTCACCCAAAAATTCAAATTTATGCCGTAACAAACCTGTAAGACTTTTGTTCATCTTTGGAAGATCTTTTGAAATCTGAGATATTTCTGTCCCTCCGCTGACAGCAACTACCACTTTGACGCTTCAAAAAGTTAATGAAGAGATCGTAAAACGAATCCATATGAATTGAGAGGTTAAATCCAAATAATCTGAAGAGACACGACCTCTTTATATGTCCTGATGTGGCTGTAATCACTTGATAAAGTAGATACAGTTGAGTGCAAGATGTGCAGCACCAATAATGAGAAAACTATAGAATTTGTGCTTTAGTTGCCTGTAACAGTTTCTGCAGATATGTATACCTGATTAATATCCGATTAATCTCATGTGTGTCATATCGACTGGGCTTCAGTTTACTGATGTTCATTGGGCGGCAGTGGTTCAGTGGTTCATGTAGGTTGTCTACTAACCGGAAGGTTGGTGGTTCAATCCCCGGTTCCACCTGACCAAGTGTCGAGGTGTCCATGAGCAAGACACCTAACCCCAGTTGCTCCCGACAAGCTGGATGGCGCCTTGTATGGCTGACGTCGCCGTCGGTGTATGAATGTGTGTGTGAATGGGTGAACGTGAGGCAAAAATTGTAAAGCGCTTTGGTGGCCATAGGTCTGTGAAAGCGCGATATAAATGCAGTCCATTTACCATTTCATTCACTATTTAGCTGAACTTTATGCAGCTATTCTTTTTAGATGTTTCTTTGATGCATTGATCCATTATTGTTAATCTAGCAGTGTTATACTTCTAGTCATATTTTAATTCATTTTTATTGTCGCCCTGTTCCCTTTGCACACCCCGTCCCTGAATATGAATAATTGTTTTTGAGACCTATCATTACTCGAAATGAAAAAATGCCCATTCCTACCGAAAACCATGATACACTTGACTTGATTTCAGAATTCTTTGATGAAAATGAAGTTCAAAAGCAATCAATTTTATTTGTTCACTGAACTATCTTTAGAATCCATATGTCTACAAGGAACAGATCCAAATTCAGCCCCTTTATCCGGCGATCTTCATCCAGTGACCGTCTCATTATGATTCAAATTTGAAAGTTGCGCCCTCGAGAAGTTTTACGTTACAGTGGTTTCCAGCACTGATATCGAACGCTCATTGATTCTCACCTGCTTCGTCACAGATTCCGACATGCTGTGTTTCAGTGGATTGACTGGAGAGAAGCCGGATTCATATTTTCATGTCTGCTCTTGTAACCCATAAACTATTACCACCGGAGAGGACTGCGACACATCATCACTCGAACTACTTTTGGTGCCACTTTTGACATTTTCGCAATAAATAAATGATTGCGATTACGCTTGTTTGTCTGTTGTTCTTTTATCTATAACGGTACGTAGTTTTAAGAAAGGGTTATCGGTAGGTTTAGCAGCTCAAAATTGTGATGAAAAAATGTCCATTGTTTTATTCTGCATAGGTTTGGGGTGGGATTTAGGGATCTTGCATATAGCTATAAAATTGTAAAAGGAAAATTATACACACATTTTTATGACATGAAAGACCGCAAAACTGTAATAATGCTACGTTTAAATGCTGCCAATACAGCCATATAGTTCGTTTCTGTACCTATCCAAAAAATTTTGTAGGAATTAATACGTAACTTTCAATGAGACTTCGCTGGCTTTATTCGAGTTGAGAAAGAGGCCCATACGCCTCACCATGATCCTCCCATCGTTTTCCTTACAGAAATCCGTTGATTCAAACTAGCACATTAGGAAGAACTTTTTAAATGGGTTACCCTTCGTCCCAGCTGTAGCTTATCCACCGCTGTGCTGACTTATCCGGTTCTTTAATAAAGCACAGCGACAGGACAATTCATCGCAATGTCTCAGGAGGCTACACCTCATCATAAGAAATGGAGCACATGGCGTACCTCATTTACTCGTCCGTCTATTGTGGGTTACACATGCCCGGCTCATCTAATAATACACCTCTTGGTTGTTTTTCAGCCTTCTTTTAAATGAAGTCACTCTTTTCTCATTTGCCTTGCTACTGAAAACACAGCTCTGCACTGGTTAGTGTAGCAGTTTTGCAGAAGTGGTAAGTTTTGGTTGCATATTTTTTGAGTGTGTTTTTGAAGGAGAGTTGTGTGACTCTTCACAAGAGGGGGAGGGTATGTAGGCTGTGCGTCTGTGTTTGTCTGATGTTTGTTGAGTGGCGCCCACACACATCTCTCGCTCGCATACCGCCTCTTTCGTTAACTTCTGTGGCTTTTATGTGGCTCGCGTTCTTCTGAGGTATCCTGTTTACTTTGCTAACTGCTGGATGAACGTCTATTGACTAAATCATAACTTGCACCTTGTCTACTTTACGCTGTGCTCTGAAATTTATACCACACCTTTTCTATGTTTTTACTCTAGAAGAAAAAACAACATTTCCATTGCGTAACAAACATGCTATCTGTGGTATGTTTGAATGAGTAGATTTTGAAGTTAACAATGCTTTTCCTGGAACTGTTTTGTTTTTTTCCCCCAAAAAGACTATCAAATGTGTGCATTTCGATTACGCTAATCGTTTATTAGTTTTAAGTGAGGCGGATAAAAGATCTGCCATGTCAAGCAGTCTGCACTGCATCTTATATTCATAAGTTTGACATCCGATTTGATATATGCTTATTGATTTATACAACATTCAATTACAATCAAAAGTTTCAGGGGGTTTTTTTATTATCAGAGTTGGAATTTGTTTTCTACAACAAGCATGATATTTTTGACTTCTAAGTAGGACAGTCAGCTGATTTGAAATTTTAAAAATAGATTTTATAACATTAGTTTCATGATATGCTGATCATCAATCTAATCAGTTGCAAATAATTACAATATCAATATCAGTGTTTGCAGAGAAAATACTTGACGTATTTGTGAATTACTGACCATACAAAAAGTAACTTTTGAAATCGATATGTTGTTTTATTAATGTAGAATTGAACATAAGACAGCCATTTATTTTGCAGTGAAGTTTGTTAATATGTCCAAGGTAGACATGTGTTCACACAGGATGTGTTCTTGTTTCCGGTCTACACAATTTTTTATTTATTTTTTTTCCAGACTGACAGCTTTGGTCAATGCATTGCTTTTTTTCAGCATCAGGATCTCTGTTTTTATAGACACTGCATCAAGTTAGAAGTAGTTCAACTTTTAAAAACATGTCCACCGTTTTTTCTAATGCTAGATCACGTCCTATATGTAAATTGCAAAAACATACTTTGTGTTTAAATATATATATATGTATATATATGTGTGTGTGTGTGTGTGTGTGTGTGTGTGTGTATATATATATATATATATACACACACACTACTGTTCAAAATTTTGCGGTCAGCAAGATTGTTTTTTTTTTTTGTTGTTGATATTTTTTTTTTTAAAGAAATGAATGCTTTTCAGGGAGGACACATTAAATTGATCAAAAGAGAACTTAAAGACATTTAGTGTTACAAAAGGTTTCCGTTTCAAATAAATTGTCATTTTGAGCTTTCTATTCATCACATAATCACAAAAATATTAAGTAGAACAACAGTTCAGCATTAATGATTATAAGAAATAATTTATTGCAAATCTGCATATTGGAATGGTTTCTGAAGGATCATGTAACACTGAAAGTTACTTTTTAAAAATATGTTAAAAGACAAAACTGTTAAATCTATTTATCTTAAACTGAAAAGATATTTCACAATGTTGCTTTTTCCCTGTATTTTTAATCAAATAAATGCAACCAATCTCAAAATATTATCAAAATATTATAAATTTGTGTTTATATATAGTGTATATGTATGCATATTTATTTTTAATCATACTAAAATAATGCCTCGTGATGTCGAAATGTCTTTTAAAATATCTAGTAACTGTTCTCTATTCTATTCTTGCAAGCTGGTTGAAAATGTATTCGCTTTCTGAAGCTGGGTGGGTAACAATGCAAGTCTCTATTGCGGCAGTAAGTGTGGAACAATTGCACGCAGGAGGGATGTTGTGAAAGTGCTGACCTGATATCACACCCCCAGACAGTTGCTCAACCCCCCCACTCTTTTACAGTCTTTCTTTCATTGTGCTGTGGAGCAATGTTTAAGCCTTTTGGCATTGCCTGCCCTGATGATTTTCCACACAGGCACGTGCCACGAGGTCAGTGGCTTTATAGTGGGCTTTGATGAAGTTACAGTTCAGCTGCTCAGTAAGTCACTGAGCTCATGGCGCCTTCCCCCGGAAGTCTGGCCAGTGAATCGGCCCCCCTTCCCTGCATTCCTCATGTGCCCTCAGTATGTATACATACCTCACCCTGTCCCCCAGTCTAGCCTCAGCCCTAGTCCAGCAACTTCAGCTGACCATCACAGACCATCAAATGAACTTACAAATGAGACTTTTCCTGCACATTTAAAGTTGGCATGAAATACAAATTCACCTTATCTATTCTAAATGCATGTTATTAATCATAAACCATCAATCCATATTTTTTCCATGTATATCAAGGGCTTGACATTAGCCTTTTTTCTCACCAGCCACTGTGGCAAGTGGTTTTCCAACATTACTAGCCACTCAGCATTTTCACTAGCCAAAAATTTGGGGAAAAACTGATATATAGATATTTTTTAATATTGTCTCATAATTTGTCTGTAGGTAAATAGGGTGCTGTCACTTTAAGACCTGACGTATAGACCCATTATACTGTTACACATGCTTTTTCTTTCTCAACTGTTTACGTTCACTTAAAACATAATGGACTGTGTTTATGTGAATACTCGCCAAGACTGGCACTGACACTAGTTTGACTTTTTAAGTCTGAGAAGTCTGAGAGGTTTCTGTCCCTCCATAGAGATACAATGCAACTACCACTCAAAAGTCCAGAAAGGTAGGAAAAACATCATTAAAGCACCTCAATTTTGTGAAGAGACGCGAGTGCTTTGCACAAAAAAACATAATTTACTACTTTACTTACAAAAATATTGATCTGCAACACACGTTCACGAGAGCATCATGACAGTTGGCACTGTTGCGTGAACGCTTTGGATAATATTATTTTGTAAATAAAGTGGTAAATTATGCAAGTTAAGTTTTGTTTTGAGCTCATAAAACTGAGTTTAAGCCACTGGAGTCACATAGAGTACTTTAATGATGTTCCTACCTTTCTTATCCTTGGAGTGGTAGTTGTATTGGATCTCTGTGGAGGGACAGAAACCTGTCAGACTTTATCAAAAATATCTTAATTTGTGTTCCGAAGATGAACGAAGGTCTTACTCAACGATACGAGGTTGAGTAATAAATTACAGAATTTTCATTCTTGGGTACACTAACCCTTTAATGTTGTTTTAAATATCATAACTCAATATTCTGCTGAAACCACAGACTCTCTTGACATACGGGAGACTCGGATCATTTCATCTGCATAAAGCCTGCCCCTTTTTTATAATCGACTGTAAGCTCACATGTTAGCTGTTAGCTATTTACTGTTGGAGTTTAGACAAACTGTGACAGTAATCCAATGCCATGGCTTCCTGAAATTCATTCACGTTGTCCAGGCTCAGTGATTCTAATAATCCAATTTCCTGTGACCAGCCAAAGGCCTTTGAAGAGCAATAAATGAAGACTTTTCATAATATATTTTGTATAATCATTTAATATAATAGGTATTTGTGTAATCAGTTTTGCTGCTTATTTAAAGCACCCATCATCCATATCCAACTGATCTAGATTACTGTACTGCAGAAGATCTTGCCAGTCTGCTGAATCTTGCGGGTCCAGTCCACTTGGGCAGCCCAGTTGTCAGCGAGCAAGACAGGTTCAGTTTAGACCCGCGCAGCTGTCGCATAGAAAGCAGGGGGATGTAGAGCTCCTCAACAGGTGACGGACGTGTGTCTCACAGCCTGCTTCACGACCCGGAGAACATGTGGCTCTCTAGAACCACTTGGCCTCTGAAGACACATGTCAAGTGGGTCTGATAAACGTTTGGCATAACCATCCAAAGCATTTGATATTTTTGTTTGGCAGGACTTGACCCCTGATTGCACTCGTGTATCTCTGGTTGCAGGAACCAAAACATTCTTTCAGGATTTGGATCTGATTCCTCTGTCAGAATATAGGGATGTTTTCTTACGAAGGAGTGTTTTGATTTAAGGTGATCCGTATCAGTCGCCCCGGGTGAGAAAATGGTGTCTGGTTAAGAATTGTACTGCTCTCTCCTCTCTTTCTCATGAGCACAGTTGGTGCGTAGTGCCATTAGTTCTTATTTATTAGCAGCAGTCTGGTGCTTTAATAGCATTTCTGTTCTCTGTGTGTTGGGAGGCCGCTGGCCTAAAACGGTAATGGTGCTGTATTTCTGTCAGCGTGCCAAGCAAAGATCTCATTCCGTTAGTCTTTCTGGAACGACACACAAGCCTCTCTTTAACTTTCAAAATACTGTAATATTACGTAGCCAGAGAGCTGTGTGAAGGTTTTTTTTATGAAAAATTTTTTCCTTAGAAAGCCACGGTGGCAGTGGAATTCTGACCGGCCGTGTGGGTGGTTAACGTTGAGCAACCATAAAAGAAGGCTGTTTGATTAGACGGGGGTCGAGAGGGTAGCGGCCCTCGGCCCTCGGCCCTCTTGTGCTGCTGATAGTCGTTTTTGACACGGCTGGCTCGTTCCACATTCCAAGCATTTAATGACTGCAGTATGCTAACACATGACTTCATCCAACTCTGTGTCATGTACTTCCTGGAATCTGAAGCGGTCCGGTAATTAGTGCTGCTGGCCAAGGCAACTATCACTAATAGTGATTCTCACACTTGAGAGGTAAGAATTTGAACAGCCTCTTAATCCTAAAGATCATCCCACACTGTTTGTGCTTCAGACGCAAATGAACATGAATTGTGATTTCCACCGAAGACCATAAAATGTCTCAAAATCCTAAAGATTACATTGAAGAGATAGTTTCCCCAAATCTTCTTATACATTTACTTTTATCTGCAGAACACAAAAGGAGAACGTTTGGTGAATATCTGTTGAGGTGAATTCTCCAAGTGCTTTGATTTGTGGTTTGGTTTTGGTGAAAAACAATGTTTATGAAACTTTACAGTGCAGTAGGAGTACCAACCATTGCTCTCCTGTGCACATTTACAAGATACAGAAATGTGGCACCATTCATATCAGAGAAGAAAGTACCTCATTGTTTTGAATAGGGCTCAGTACTACTTTTTCCGTCACCAATAACGCAATCTTGACTATCTGCCGATGCCAGTGCCAGTCTGAAAGCAGTTCTGTTTTCATCATCAGTTTAAAATATTTATGACATATTGGACACCATCTGGGGCCAAGACTTATAAATTCATTCGGCTCGACTCTGACAGTGCATGGGTACTCAATAGCTGTCGAGGGTACACTTGTTACTGTGGTGCATTAAGAGATTGAATGAGTGCATGCGATAATGACAGACTGAGCCAGTAATAAACCACCTATCAACCAACAAGAACACATTAGCAAACACATAGCAACACATTAAAGACATAAAATAGTAGCAACTACATAGCAATGCCCTGGCAAGCTGCCACATCACCTTATCATTGTGTTGGCAGGTCAAGTCACATTTAAAAGTCAACTTTCTCTTTGTAAACGTTTCTCAGTATGGTTTATTTGTGAGGAGTATCTTAACTCGAAAGCCTCTGTGGCTTTTTCTGCTATTTTGAAGACATCACATGGAAATTAATAGATGCATTGGATCACTCATGCATAGGATATTTTTACTGCATTAGTGGAGTCACCAAGTTACATGTGATGAATGAGGTCAAATAGTTAATTTTAACCATGGTCCATGACTGATTGGTTTTCTTGGCCCGCCAAGCAACAGCAACTGAAGTGTACTCCCCTTTATCTTGTTGTGCCACTAATAAGAGAATACCATAGTCCCCGCATTTAGGGACTGAAGCCAACCGAAACAAAAAGTCTGTTTTTCTCTTCGCAACAACAAAATCAGAGGCCACAGTAGCAGCCTAGCAACATTAGCTAAACTCTGGAGCTGGAGCTCACAGGGAGACAGAAGAGTGTTTGTGCTTGATGAGTGTTGCTGTGCTTCTGCTCGTTTTGGTGTGATTTTAAACAAAGCCAACTACGCTGGTGACAAGGAAGTGTATTACACAACTGGAAACCGGTTCCTCAAATTGCAGTAATATATAGACCATGATGTAAAGCGGTCAGCCGTCGATTAAAAGCCAGTTGCGTGAAGAGAGCTCTTTGTGTGTGTTGAGTGGGGTGGTTGCTGGTCGTGTCTCTTTTAGGATTCCCCGGAGAGTTCAAACAGAGCGTTTAGACCACGCTGTTCTTTTGCAGCATGATTGAAGCCCTGAAACTATTGGTCAGCTCTCTGTCTTTCTGTTCTTTTAAACTCTGCAGGGATACTCCTCATGTTGGCAACTCCATTGAACTAGTTCAGGTTTATGAAGCTCCTCTTCAAAAACACAGGTTCACAGGTGTCCTCACTACACAGATATCTGTGGTTTGGACTTGCCCAATGTTGTTTATGTGGTTTTGCATGACTTTTATATGAGTTTTTATTTCATAACAGGGCACCTGTAGATTCCTTCACCCACAGATGTGGGTTTTGATGCCTGACCAGCTGCTCTGAGGAGTTTCCAGGAGTTTCAGATTTGCTCAGACCACTGCTGGGAATGATCAATGACCCTGCTAGAATCCTTGATTGCTTGCGGAAATTAAGAGTCATGTGGTGTCTTATTCGTTCTTTCGGTTCAACTTTGAGCCTCCAGCTGCAGTTCATGTGATGAAAAAATGCATGCAAATGCATTTGCTCATCTGAAACACATGATGTCAACAGGAAGTTTACTGTGTCCCACAGTTGATTAGTTACAGAAGATGCAAGCAGTGAGAATTCAATTTCTGAAGCTGAATTGATGTACCAAACAGGATGCAGATCTGAAATTCAAATTGGAACCTGTTCATTATCTGAAACACACGGTGTCAATAGGAAGGTTACTGTTCCTCAGGTTTCTCAATTGATAAGTTGCAGAAGATGCGAGCAGTGAGAGTTGATTCAAATTAAATTTCAATTGAGGTAGCTGACAGGATTCAGATTTGCAATTCAAAATTTCAAGTAGAAGTACAGTTAATCGAAATTCGAAACACAATTTATTTTACTCTATAGCTGTGTCTGGAGTCATGTACTTTCAGAGTTGCTCCTACATTTGATGAAGAACTTGTCTCTCCTCTTCTCCCTCCATTCACGACTGCTCTCCTGTGGCCTCATGGGATAGTGAAGTGTCCATCAGATCTATACTTTGGAGTCCTGGAGGAAGTAGATGGTCATAAGGGGTGATGTTTTTTTGCATAATATATACTAGGAAAGTAGGTGTGTTCGGACGCAGGGCATGTGTTGATTGAATTTCTTTTGAATTTCAATTTTGTGAATTCCTTTTCGGGTCAACTTCCTGTGGGATGTGGCCAATTCAAGTTACAACTGAATTTTAAGGGAGCCCGATCTGATTCTTTGCACAACTCTGATCGTTTAACCTTCACCTTATGATACGCTACATCATTATTGAGAACATTTGCCAGCAACATTACGATCTCCTGTGTTCTTTGAACAATCACTCCCTGAACACTCCTTGTTCTTGTTCATATTGTTATTATTGAATGAACTTTTTGGCTGTTGCATGAGCTCATGGGAAAAATAGGCGTTTCCCCAGGAAATAGAGGCTCTTTTGTGTGCTAGTCAGTTCGTACTGCAGGGAAATGCAGGCCCTGAACTCACAGTGTAGACTCCACGCAGTCCATCTGCTTCATCTTAACCTTCTCCTCACAGCTATTTGCCCGTGATTACTGACAGCTGCCAAAGGCCAAGCTCGTCCGCTGGCTCATGTGGAGGTCAGCTGTGCGAAGACCTATGAACGACGAGAGGTCGTCATGGTAAAAGTTGAATAAGGAGATTGTTGGTTACAGGTTGCTCAGCATGATTGATATGCTTGACTGGTTTACCGGAGAGCACTACAACCATGGCCTAAGGGTCAATGGCTTCAGGTAATCATTCAAAAATTTAGTGCAACTGCAAATCATCACATGTCCCTGACCTCCCTGTCTTTACTGTCCTACTTTTCATCATGATTATCTACAAGACAAGGGTTCTTCTTGTAGCAGATGGTCTCAGACTGTAAGCTGTGGTCAGCTACTGTGATGATTTCGTTCCTGGATGAATATGTCTCTTCTTCTCTCATTGTGTCCCGGAGCCCATAAAAATTAAAACCAGTTTGCATTGGCATTTTTAATTTAATTTTAACCTTCCCAGAAGTAGCTCCATCTCATGGGAGCGTGTATCCTAAATGTAATGAGCTGTATTGAATGGTAAACTAGATGAAAAACCTTCATTGATGTGTAATTCAGCAGAAAAGTCAATGCAGTGGAGGAATACAGCCATCTTCTCTCGTTTTACTGTGCTATTGCTCTCACATTGATTATTTTTTTATGTATTTGTTATAATGTTTTTTAACAGTAGTATATGGAATATTTGTTGGTTACTGACCATTATATGAAAATTATTATCGTCTTATTGTTATGCGATCGAGAATTTCAATGCTGGTGCTTTTCTCCAATTTCACCCATTCACTATATTCCAAGTCTTTAAGTGTGTGTATATACAGTGTAATAAAAGTATTTAGTCAGCCACCAATTGTGCAAGTTCTCCCACTTAAAAAGATGACTGAGGCCTGTAATTTTCATCATAGGTGCACTTCAACTATGAGAGACGGGAGACTCCAGGACCTCGAAATGCTTCTTACAAAGCCAGTCCTTCGTTGCACAGGTGCTGTGTTTGGTATCATTGTCATGCTGAAAGACCCAGCCACTTTTCATCTTCAGTGCCCGTTGCTGATGGAAGGAGGTTTTTACTCAAAATCTCACGATACATGGCCTTTGAAGAACTGTGTTCTTTGAATGCAACTCAGCATTCTTTCTCCTCCAAACACGACAAGTTGAGTTTTTACCAAAAAGTTCTATTTTGGTTTCATCTGACCATATGACATTCTCCCAATCCTCTTGTGGATCCTCCAAATGCTCTCTAGCAAACTTCAGACGGACCAGGACATGTACTGGCTTAAGCAGGGGGACACGTCTGGCACTGCAGGATTTGAGTTTTTGCTAGCCGTTCTTGTGATCATTTTAACCCCATGGGGTGAGATCTTGCTGGAGCCCCAGATCGAGGGAGATTATCACTCTTCCATTTTCTATTAATTGCTCCCACTGTTGATTTCTTCACACCAAGCTGCTTACCTATTGCATATCAGTCTTCCTAGTGCAAGTCTACAATTTTGTTTCTGGTGTCCTTTGACAGCTCTTTTGTCTTGACCATAGTGGAGTTTGGAGTTGACTGTTTGAGGTTGTGGACAGGTGTCTTTTATACTGATAACGAGTTCAGGAGGACAGAGGAGCCTCTTAAAGAAGAAGTTACAGGTCTGTGAGAGCCAGAAATCTTGCTTTTTTGTACGGGACCAAATACTTATTTTCCACCATAATTTGCAAATAAATTCTGTAAAAATCAGACAATGTGATTTTCTGAAAAAAAAAATTCTAAATACTAAAATACTAAATACTTTTTTGTCCCACTGTGTATATATATATATATATATATATGGTTTAATTAAAGGAGCAGCACTCAGAGCAGGATCTTCTTAATTCTAAGTCTGAGCCATACACCTCTATCCTCTAAATACACACACTGCTTACTCTACATACTCCTACAGTATATACATACACGCACACCATGAGAAACGGAGGTAAGAATCTGATGGATTTGCTTCAGTCCTGCCACTGTTCAGAGGCCGTTTAGCCATGTCAGCGTGCATAGCATTTATTTGAGATTTCCAAACGACGTTTTTTTTTAATCCACCATAGAAAGCAACATAATTGCCACATTCAAGATCCAAACAAGTAGTAAAGACATTGTTAAAATGGTCAGCGTTGATTATTTTAACAATGTTTTTTTTTCCCGAAGGTGAACAAAGGTCTTACGGGTGTGGAATCTGCATGATGTATAAATAATCTTACTGACCCCAAACAGTATAGTTTCTTCCTTCTTCAATGCTGAGGTGAATTCATTTGGATCCCTGCCAGTTTACAATGAAAGTATGGTTTGTGTATGTGGTACTCATGGTATATATGGATTCACACCTCAAATATGTGTTAGCTGAATCAATGTATAGCGGTATCTATGGTTAGGAAGTGAATAGTGAAAGTGTAGTTTGTTGCTCATTGTTTATGTTTGTATTTTTATTGTCAAAGACCGTTATTCTTTGTATCGCTCTAAGACGGGTAGGCAATGTCGGTCCTAGAGAGGCGCTGTCCTGCAGAGTTTTGCTCCAACCCTGAAAAAACCTGACCTGCATGTAGCTGTAGCAGAGATTGTCTTATTATTGGGGAGATGAGTGTTTGAATCTCTTGGAGAACGCATAATGGCTAACTTGGATCACGTGAGGCACCTCAGCCTATCGTGTAGTGGCAATGACATCAGTGACCGTCATTCAAAGTTTTATTACAATCGGTGCAGTTTACCTTAATCAGTTTCATGTGGATTAGAGGGTGGGTCTTGTGAATAAATGTATATATTTGGTGTTCTATTGCTAGTAAATATACAACAGTACTGCATCGTTTGTGGAACGTGCTTCATTGTGGAAAAAAAAAGTGAATATCTCTAGTTGCGAATTACTAGCCACCGCAGGGCGCATAAAACTGCATTTAAGATTAAACTAAAACTTAATTGTAACTTATTACATATTTAATTCATTAAAATTATATGTATTTATTTACCTTCAGCATTGATCAAAAGTGTTATATTATTACAATTAGGAACACAGCAGTCATAAATCATTACAATACAAGTCTAATCTGGCAGCGATAGAAAGAACACTACATTTTTTATTTTCATTTAACAACATACAATGTAACACAGTATTTATAATTAAATTATTCATTTTCTCTTTATTTATTAAAATGCATAATATCAGTCTCATATGCATACATGCAGTTATAATAGCCATTACAATTCAAGTCTTATCATAACTGGTAATACCTGAAAGCCAAAAAAAGAAAATGTCTGTATGTTTTTACTTTCTTTAGACAATACACAATATCACTCAATATTACTATTAAATACTATGGTAATTCTGTAAAGGAGTCCTACCTGTTGCAAAATTCCTTTCTCTGCCTTCTCCTATAAAATAATCTTTTTTATCATAGTAAAATCTACATATCGGTCCAACAAATGTTTTGTTTACCATAAAACACGTTGAAGATTAGCAAACAGGCAGTCAATTACACGATAAAGTGGTTTATTCAGTATTCAGTGTAATTAAGCCTCTTCTCAATTGACATGCATTTAAAAAAAAAAAAAAAGAAAAAAAAAGGTGTCTGGTGTCCTTCCCTGCGTAACGGATTCTAGTAAGATTCGAACCAGAGTCGATCGCGTCAAAAGCTACTTTCACGTGCCTTGTGCCCTACTTTGTAGTATTTAACTGAAAACATTCTATGACTAAATTACAGCCTGCGCACATTAAATTGGACACCTGTTGGTATTTTGAGCATTAAATTAGGTAAATTCCCTGTTTTAGGTTGACGCATGACAACTTACCAGCATAAAAAAAGATGTTCACTCTCCTTTTCTTCGCTCCACTGCCACTGAGAGGCCGCCATCTTTTTAAAAATTTTTCTGAAATCTCAAAACCAGTCACATGATCGGCTGCTAACATTCTGATTGGTGGATCTCAAAAAGTTACACACGACCACAAGATCTAAAATATTGTTGCCCAGGCCACATTGCTCGTATATCATCACCTTAAGGCCTGGGACACACGAGACGATCTTCAAATCTTAAACGATTTTAGAACTGTGGGAGACCACAGTTTGACATAATCCTCTGAACGCACGCACTACACGATTTGACTGGACTGCGAGATCACAGACACGTTGATTACAGGAACGATTTTACAGTCACATGAGATCTCACAAGATCAAACGTGACTTGAGTAGAAAAACAAGACTGTCGATGTTGTCAGTAGGCTCTCCTGCCATGCATTCTGCTTTACAGTGAAAAGCAATACAGAAAAAAAAGAAAATGGGTGATCTTCTTTCTCAATACTCAACTTTCGAGGCATGTTTGCGGCGTCCAAGTTTTCGCTAACGAAGCATGCAACATCCGGTAGGGATGCTTGCTCACTCTCATTGGCTATTGCGGATATTTCGTCAGAGGCATAATCAAGAGACGTTTTTGAGATCAGGGATGCTCTGTCTCGATCGGGAGCAGTTAAATAATAATGACTTTTTGGGACAGAAATTAGTTTGCTGCAATCCTCGAATCAGGCCGCACCCCTTCAATTGTTTGGGGTGAAAATTGGGCTTAAAATCTTCCAAGTGTGTGGCCAGCCTATGACTACAATCACCCCGGTCACTGTGGTTCATCCCCCCCCCCCCCCCCCCAAAAACAAGCGCTTACTGTTCAAAGGTATGAATTCACTGGGTAGATCGAGGATCCATGAATGGATGGAGAGATAGGTCGGTGTTGAAAAGCAGAAAGAAAGAGAAATGACTGAAGTGGAAAGGAGGTTCCTTGTGTGCGGTGGAAGGGTGGGCGGAACGGGAATATCTCTTTTGTGAAATCATCACCACCCAGAGGACTGTACTTTACTGGCTGCTAGCCCTGTAGGTGGAGTTTCCTTCCTTTTGGCCAAATGTTGGAGGTACCCTGTTGGTTTCGGCTCACTGGGGTGGGCCTTTTCCTCTACTCTCCCAGAATGCTTTACGTCAGGTGGCTTGGATCACCCTTTATGGCATCCGAGTTACATGACACAGTTGGAAACTTTGGCTAGCACTCTTTAATTGGTATACCTTGGCACAAAGAGCATTTATAGTGCATTCAGGGAGTTTGGAGGCCCCCTAAAAAAAAAAAAAAAAAAAAAGGCTGAACGACATGACTGAAGTGTTTATAGAATGAATCGTCTGCACTGGTACAGTCACAGAGCAGCACTTCTTCACACATGACTCAACAGGCTGAATCGTGTGGGCTATATAGTAGCTTTGTTGAAAGGCAGAGCTGTGATTTGTATTTAGGATGGTTGTTTTTAAGAACAAACACTCTCTCTGTGTGTGTGTGTGTGTGTGTGTGTGAGGGCCAAAGCAGATGGACCCCCCACTGTTAGAGTTAGCCATTTAGTTCTGGTCATTCATACTTCTGATGAAGGTCAACTGGGACGTGCTGTCATACAGAGCAAAGGTAGAACAGATGATTATTGGGTCGGCGATGTGTACAGGTGGGCATTGCCGAACAGCTACCCGCAGCTACTGTTTGACAAAGCTTGCATTTCAACCACAGACCCTCTTTACCTGCCCCCAAACCAAAGCAGACTATATGGGGTTTTACTGAGCTACTATTTGGCTTGTCACTAGAAGTTGACTAAATCTGACACGACCTCCTTTTGGACTTTTGGGGACTTCGTTATGTGTATGAACTTTGTAGCACTTTGTTTAGGTCTATGATATGTCATTTACATAGCTTCACTACCATTGAAAAGTTTTAAATACTTTTTTTATTCAGCAAGAATCCATTAAATTGATCAGGTGTAAAGAAAAGAATCCTGGCAGAAAAAGTATCTCAGTTTCCACAAAATTATTAAGCAGCACAACATCGATAATACTTAAGCACCAAATCAGAATATTAGAATGATTTCTGAAGGATCATACGACACTGAATACTGGAGTAAAGGCTGCTGAAAATTCAGCTTTTCCATTACAGGAATAAAGTACATTTAAAAATGAAAAGTGTTATTTCAATTACAATAATATTTTACAATATTATTGTTATTACTGTGTTTTTGATTAAAAAAATACTTTGGAGAGCATTTAGTGAGATATTACAAAATGTAACTGAAATCAAACTTTTAAAACTGTTGTGTAGGCAAGTAAGTGTCTCTCTCTGTGTGTGTGTGTGTGTGTGTGTGTGGGTGGGTGGGTGGGTGGGTATTCCCTACATTATGGGGACCAAATGTCCCCACAGGTATAGTAATACTAGTAAAGTAGTAATACTAGTAATACTAGTAATACTAGATCTTGTGGGGACATTTTTTTTTTTTTGATCCCCATGAGGAAACAAGCTTATAAATCATACAGAATTATCTTTTTTGAAAATCTAAAATAGCCAAACATTTTCTGTGATGGGTTGGTTTAGGGGTAGTGTAGGGGAACCGAATATACAGTTTGTACAGTATAAAAACCATTACGCCTATGGAATGTCCTCATAAAAAATGAAAACACAGCAGTGTGTGTGTGTGTGTGTGTTATTTGCCTGGCATGACGACAGTGCCATGCAGTAAGTTAAAGCTCTGAAAAATGTTGCTCTACAGGAAACTCTGTGGAATGTATGAGCTCCCATGTTGCAACATGACTAAAGGTTTTGGACCGATCACGTGCCAACTGATGTTTTTCAGCTCTCTTTCGATCTCACTCATCAATGTGTCACTTTCATTCTCAATCTATTGTAGAATCAAAAAAACCTTGTTGTGCATGACTGAAATGCAAGGTGCAGTGCCTAAAATGTGGGGAGTTTGTTAGAATTAGAAGCAGGTATTCTCTCTGTCCGTCTGTCTTGCTCTCTCTCACCTCATTTTCTCCATTTCCCCTCTGCGACGAGTGAGCGATGAAGTCGACTGCATATGCAGCACTGCTGATGAATTATTGAACAGTGGAAAGTGGACGTGATGGAGTCTTGCACGCAGTGCATACAGAGGAGCCACTGTGTGAAAGGATGACTGATGTCAAGAAAAAAAACAAGTGGTTACAGGCTTCTTTATGTCAATGCACAAAGACTTTGCTCACTGTCAAAAACATTTGCAAATATACTTTGGCCGCACTTTAAACAATGCAAATAATCCTATTCTTTTATAGCTTTTGTTTTTGGAATAGAACACAGTAAAATGTCCATACTACCTGACACTGAAATAGATATCATGTTATATCACATAGACATGTGACGGACAAAGAATTCTACCACAGCCTGCACACGCCAATCAAAAAACTTGGCAGTTTGGTGCAGGATTCCCCCTGCCCAAACATTTTGGAAAGGCGTTCTTTTTTTCATTCTACAATATATATACGAATTGTACATCTTACTGCAGCTTCAAAGCAAAATCACATAAGACAAGACTTGTTTTCAAAGATCGTATTTGATTATTGAGTGTACGAACGATTATTGAGTATCGATATCGTGATGTGTGCATTAACGGTAGTCATATCAGAGAAAGTGCGATCTCAAGTTTAGGGATTGTATTGATCTGTACGGACTAGGCACCACAGTTCGAAACGCAGTGGTTCCTGCAGCCGTACGGCTGTACGCACTGTGTTTACCATGCGAAGGAGCTTATTAAGCCTGTTTTAATTATTAAAACAGGTTACAACCTGTTGCACACTCATGACATTGAGAATGAGAACAAATAAGTGTGTGCGTTTGTGTGTTGTAAATTCAAATGTATGTATGTGCGTGTATGGCTGGAGGTTGGGTGAAAAGAAATCTGATTGGCTACTTTAGTTTTGTTTAATTTTTTTTCCACATATAAAATAAATAACATTACATATAGTTAGTTTAAAATGGGCACAAAATGAGTAAACTTATATGCATTTTTATAGCAGCCGCAGCCTAATATTCCTGCTACTATGAAGTTATTTTAACTTGCAATCGTAATATTTCACAATAGTACTGTTATTACTGTATTTTTGATTAAATAAATGCAGGTTTGCGAGTTTAAGAGATAGGGGTGTGACGAGACCCCTATCCCACGAGACGAGACGAGACACGAGATTGGGTTCACGAGACGAGATTTTTATAGTATTTTTAAGAAATCCTCAATAATGAAACGTATGAAGGGAAAATAGTCTTTTATTCAACTGAAAATCATAAAATTCAAAAATGTTGGTGCATTTGGAAATCAACTGGTAATGCATGTCATTTTACTTCTATTTTAATGAATTATTTGCAGTAAAACAACATGCAAACACTGCTAAATGTTTTGCCACAAAATCAACCAATTGTTTTCTGCCCTGTATAATTTCACATGAGAAATCTCTCTGAACTTCTTTCTATAGATTGAACATAAAATAAACAATATAAATAAAATAAACATAAAAATAAAAAATTCAAATTACACTTTAAATGTCACTTTAACTGCAGTACAAAGTTGACCATTTCCCAGTCACTATTGATTGTGTGGCTGTAACTGTGATAAAGCTCTGCGTACACCGAGAAGTCCAGCCGTCAGCAGTGACAGCGATGCTTTCTGCCTCTTTAGGGGCCGTTCACATATCGCGCCTAAAAAAGCGTGTAAAGCGCGGCCGCGTCGCTTCCTCCTTCCTTTGCAAGCGTTCGGGAGCTCGCGCTTCTGTAGCGTCTGTCGTTGCTATGAAACCATGAACTGTGCTCTCCACGACCACGAGGAAGTTTTAGCAAGGGATACATTGATTTTTAGCCCTTGCTTTAGCTTTACTACTAGATATATTTATGGAGATGAGATATAACAACCCCCCTGTACAGCTATGATCAGCTGTTCAGCTGAGATTTCCATGTTTTGTTACGGAAAGGTCGAAGATGATCGGTTGGTTCTTGTCACATGACCTGCAGTGCACTTGAGGCATTCTGAACAGTTGAGATGTTTTCATCTCGCCGCGGCAGGAAAAAACACCGCATGCGCGTCGCTTCTATTTTGCGCAAATGAAAGTGCGTCTAAGAGCCTGTACAACCTTGGCCGAGGTGTACGGCATAGTTTTCTCACAATGTTTACATATTGTTTGTGTCTTGTGTGTTATTCTTGCGCCGTTTATTATTTCTACTGGAAAACCGAAATGTTTCCACACAAACGATTTGAAAGTGGCGGGGGCATCTTCAATAATAATTTCACCCTCACACTGAGAGCACGACGAGACGACTTTTCACCTCGACGAGAAATCTCGTCACGTTTTAGTCTCGCGAGATCTCGTCACACCCCTAATAAGAGACTTTCTTACTGACCCCAAACTTTTGTGTGGTAGTGTATATATCATCAGTCAGAAGTAAACTATCCATTCTTTACTATTACTATTTTCTACTTAATAAATAATGTAGAATAATAGTAAAGTAGTATACAGGACATTCAGTCTTGATTTCCGTTGCGATTTATGTCTTTTGCAGTATAGGCTTGTTTTCTGTTTCTGAAGTTAAAACCATCCTCTGTGAATGGTTGATGCGGAAAGGAGAACAAAGATCTACTCTCATTTTTGGAGTGCTTCTCGTTTCACTGCTAAAAACAGATTACTCGACTAGCGGTTACAGGAACATCAATAGTCCAACTCAAAATAGGAAGCTACTGCTTTGGCATTGTTGTGTGTGAGCAGGAGCATGTGTTTAGTTGGCACAAAGACAAGTCTGAACATAACGTACAGCTGTCGTCACTTAAACAGCCTCCTGGGAGGGGAGGCACAGAAAAAATGTGAAAAATGCCTCCTTACAACTCCCCCTGTCATTACAAACTGATACTGTGTTAAGATTAGCATAGAAACAGAGCCTTCAGAAACAAAAAAAGTTTGTGGTTAATTAACCGTAATTATCAACCCCAAACGGTGGACTACACAAACATTGTTGATATGAAGTCTGTGTTGGCATTGTACACATAAGGGCGGATGTCTTTTTATTTTTATTTTTCAGAAGAGACAGAACAGTTTGTCTGTTGGATTGTGTTATGAGTATAAGCCATAATCTTGTAGATCCCTGAATCGAAGCTGAAGTCAATGTTTGTATATGAATGTTCCTCAAAAGGAAGACTGGTTTTTAGGAAGCATCCAGGGCACAATAACATCTAATGATCTAAAATGTATAAACAAGCACATTTTTCATGACTACAAAGCTTACTTCTTGGTAGAAGTTAAAAAAAAAAACATTACATTTCTAAATAAAATTCTTTTTCCATTTCACTATCTGTCAAACCACTTTCACAGGATTGTGGGATATTATAACCCGTGAAGGGGCATCTATACAGTCAAAATCCAACTATATTAAAGAAACTTTATAGATGGGATGTGACAATAAAAATGGAAAAAGTCGTTCCTTGTGCTGCATTTTTAAAAATCTGATGTGAAATTGACCTTTCTTGTGTTTTTATTCTCTCTCCTTTTGTGTTTAGTCATACTTCGTCACCGACTATGACCCCACGATTGAAGACTCCTACACAAAGCAGTGCGTGATTGACGAGAGGCCTGCGCGGCTGGACAGTAAGTATGCCGCAGATGAATGATTGTCAAACAAATCTCGCTGGATGTAGGGAAATGACAAACTGCTAAACAACAGCAAAGATGAAGCACTTTGATAAAACAGGTGCTGGTCATATAATTAGAATATCATCAAAAAGTTGATTTATTTCACTAATTCCATTCAAACAGTGAAACTTGTATATTATAATAATTCATTACACACGGACTGAAATATTTCAAATGTTTATGTCTTTTCTTTTTGATGATTATTATTTTCTGAGATACTGAATTTGGGATTTTCCTTAGTTGTCAGTTATAATCATCAAAAAAAAAGAAAAGAAATCAACATTTGAAATATATCAGTCTGTGTGTAATGAATGAATATAATATGCAAGTTTCACTGTTTGAATGGAATTAGTGAAATAAATCAACTTTTTGATGATATTCTAATTATATGACCAGCACCTGTCTGAAATCAGATAAATGACAGAGGAACTGGTGCATTTTGTTATTGGTCTGTGTATGCATACTTGTATGGCAGTGGAGAGGTAAAATTAATGTGCTGAAATTTCACTTTGGATAAAAGCATATGCTAAATCAGACGGATCATCACCATACAATATTAAATGATCCTCATAGCCAGCGATACTTTGTTTGTCGATACCTCAAAAAATTCGGTGATAATTTTACGATTCGATTCAGGGGTATATATATATATCAATTTATTCATATTATGATATTATGTGCCTATTTTACGACCAGTTACATTTTTCTTCACTCACAAATGCAATCGAAATATATAACATCAACTCAAGTCACACTGGAGATCGGTAATCTGGTGACATGACAACTGACAAGATAGCATTTACAACTCCTGTGCTACAAAAATCTACCGAAAAACAAGTAAATATATAATTTATACATAAATAGATGCGGTAACACTTTAAAATAATGTTCATTAGTTAACATGAACTGCACTTACACAGCATTTCTTAATCTTTGTTAATGTTAATTTTTAACATTTACTAATACATTATTAAAATCTTGTTAATGTTAGTTTATGCATTTTGAATTAACATGAACAAACAATGAACAGCTGTATTTTCATTAACTAACGTTAACGAAGATCAGTAAATACAGTAACAAATGTATTGATCATGATTAGTTCCTGTGATATGTAATACATTAACTAATGGTTAACTAATGAACCTTATTTTAAAGTGTTACCAAAGATACTATAAAATGAAAAGACTTTTCTTTTAAATGTATACCGCAGATTTTTAATTAGGCAACAACAAACAATACGGGCTATTAAAATTCTTTCATTGCGCAAAATGATCATAGTACGCTCCAATTCAGAGCTGCGCAAAGGGCTTATGTGCATCCCGGTAGAAAGTAACATGATTTAGAAACTCTAGCATAGCAAGATGAAGTCCTTTTGTGCAAAACCATAGACCTTTATCTATTGAAGCACAAAAATAAGAAAAAGACGAAACATGAACAACTGATACATTTATAGACTACATAAAATGAGTGTTGTGTGTTGCTGTTTGAGCTCCGTGGCTGAAGTTTAGATGATCACTGGTAAACTGAAGTGGTCCTATAGGCTACATAAAATTACGAGAACTCTTTAAGTAAAAATTCAGCTCTGGTCCGATCAGGACATTGACAGCTCCATAAACCGTCCTTCATAAGCTCTAAACAGTAGCTTAATCGATAATGTGGTTGGCGGTAATGTCTAAACTGAAATTGAGTGAAAATGTGGAGAGCGTGAAAACAAAAGTTACTTCTTAAATGTATCGATTTTTTTACCTCTTCAAAGGTAAATTGCATCGACACATTGTATCGTAGAAATGCGGCAACTAAACTCAAGGAATTAACAATGTCTTATTACTAAGAGTTCTCACTGTCCATGACAGTCCCAATCATAGTTGTATATTATATTTGAATGTAGTCTATAGGACAGATTTCCTGCACATTTTGCACTGAAATGGAGGGAATAATTTATTACTTACCAGTTTTAATATATCTGCCTAATTTTCTTATCAGGATGAGATCCGTAACATCAAAATTAACATATGTCAGACGATACTGATATGATGGCCGGTATGATCATGCATCCCTAATTTAAATGAACCAAAAACTGTCATCATTCAGCTTTAGTTTTTTCATAAGGCCAAAAAGAGAGGGAGTCATTAATTAAAAATCTTAGATATTTATATTAAGAAACTATTTCAATCATCGAATCTCGAAGAGTAGCAACTGAGTGCGAGAGCGCAGACTTTCTATTTGAAAACATCAGAAGTTTCACTGATAAATCTACAGTAAGAAGCCTCTGCTTCAGAATTTCATGATCTATGGTATCAAAAGCTTTAGATAAAAGGATGAAAAAAAGCGACTCTATGTTTCTTATTATCTAATGAAACCATTAGATCATTTAGTACTTTTAAAATACTAAAAAGATATTTTTTCTAAAACTGGATCGGAAATCTGATGAAACGTTTTTTTGGGGACGGGAACGCGTTTAAATGGATCATTTATTGCTTTGAAAACCTGTAGGCCTGTACTTATCTAGTACAGTGACAGAACATAAGCAGTGTCCTGATTGAAGGATTTCATTTGCAGATAAAGAAAAGTTAAAAAGATGAGCAATAAAATCAAATGGCAACTATAAAAAAACGTTAGTAATGGTGGGTGACTAACATGGCTGTTCTGTGTTTGTTAGTCCTGGATACAGCAGGACAGGAAGAGTTTGGAGCCATGAGAGAACAATACATGAGGACAGGGGAGGGCTTCCTTCTCGTCTTCTCTGTCACCGACCGGGGAAGGTGAGCAATGTTCCACTCATGTGTTCTCTCAACTTTCTCTCTTTCTTTCCCTTTCCCCTACATTGTCTGTCTCAGTTTCACTTTCCTTCTGTTTTTGTCCATTTTTACTAATTCCCCCCTCCCTTCACTCACATTCACATTTTCTGTAAATGTAAAATTAGAGCTTTGCTAACTTGCGCCCCAGCAGGGGGCCTATTACTGAAGGATCCTAGCTTTAGATTCTGATCTTATCTGTTTGGTAACCATGGCAGTTTCAGTTAGATCCTCATTCCTGACAAAAGCTCTTACAGAATGACATTTCTTAAGTACATTGTCTTATCTTAACTATGGTTAGGAAAAGGGTATTACAGAAGAATCCTAACTCGACAAAAAATCTTAAAAACTTAACATTAGGACAACCCAACTGGCGAAAGTCAACGGTAAATATCCGATAACAATAGCTGTGTGAGAATGGTGTCACATTTATTAACGGTTCAAGATCACGAACTGCAATGTTTGATGGTGGAAAGACTTTTTGAACACCCAAATGATTTGCTGCACTTTGATGACAAAACAATGATAAATAATTAGACTCCCATGAAATATAAGGCATGTTCGACTGTGCATTCTGGTTAGAAAATTGGTCCGAGTTTGATCGGCGCTGCAGGTGCCTTACGATCACATGCACCATCAAGGTACCATGAGAGCAAAACGAGACCAGCCGCCTAGGTCAGGCAGTTGCAGTTGCTCCAAATCGGGTGCAAAAGCCTTCACGACGACACTTTATTCCCATTGGTCAGATTCTGTAATGGCAGGGATGACGCGTGTTCTGAAATGGACATCACTTTCAATCACCTCCGGTAACAGATCTCTTTAAATTGTAATATAGACGCTTGCATTTTTTGTAAAGCTGCTTCGAAACCATATGTATTGTGACAAGCACTATACAAATAAGTGTGAATTAAGTTGAAATGCACATCATGAGCACACAGAACTCAACTCTAAACAAAAACTTTTCAAGGAGTGAGTGGATTCTAATTTAAACACCTCAGATTGGCCATTGCGTTCAAGAAAGCAACAGATATGTCAGCGATTGGCTGTGATACATGACCCAACTACAGATTTTGTAAGATGGGATTCACAAACTTGTGAAAAATGAACTTGTCAGGTCTTAACCTAAGAAAAGAAGCTTCTGTAATACGCCCCCAGGTTTTGTCTGCACATGCAAATAAACAGATCTTGTACACATTGCAGTGTATATGCTCGAGGAATTTGGTGTGTGAACAGCCGTTTTGGGAGTGTTTGTGCCCTCTTAGGGTCCTTCCCACTTTGTGTTTATGCTGTAAACAGTCTTTCCTTCCTTCGTTTACGTTACCCTGCTCGAAGCCGATGGCACCGGGCTCTCTGAACACACACTCTCGCGGTCTCTCCAGAGCCCTTGACGAGCATTTTCTCCTCCTGCATGACATTTAAACAGTTCGAACTGTTAGAATCAACAGAGACCTCATATCAATGTCCTTCCTCCCCAGCACACACACACACACACACTGTTCTCCATATGATGGTTTCTAGCCGTCTTACAGCATTACTGGAAAGTTTATAGCAAAGGCATGAGAACCGAGTGACCTTGTGTCATCCTGTGGACTGTAATGCAGTTCTGTGGGCCAAAACAGAGAGAGATAGCTGCTCCTCATCATAGAAGGATGGGCTTGCATTCCTTTTAGGTTTTGTGGAGAGGAAGAGCTCTGTTTTGGGTGTATGTGCGTGTACTTTCATTTCATTATTTTCGAAAATGTCCTCGCTGTAGATGCACGATATATTGGTACCATAGGGGTATATGAAGACTTTTTTTTTTTTATTACTTCCCCTCAAGTTGACACACCTGGTGTCTCAGCAGGATAACCACTGGTGTACTCATTATAGACCTCATGTTGCCCCGCCCCTCTTCAGCGCCATGCTTGTGTTCTGTCTTCCGGCTTGTATTTCCACAGCACGACTGTAAGATCTTACAGATTTATGAATGAACCACTCGTTTTAAAATCTTCCCCCATCTACTGACATTTGTTATGACATCTGCTTCAAACATTACATTGCTCATGAGAACTTTTGTTAACTCTTAAGTAAATCGACTTCAGCTGATATAGAAATATACAGAGCTACTGCAAAAACGCAAGTTCGACGACAACATTTTAAAGATGGATGCATGTATTTGTATTTGCATATTTCTTTGTGATTGTGAAAAATGCATTGCAAGTTTCAAGCTGTTTGTTTAGGCCTTTTTTAATGGCTATGCATCACCTTGTTTTCCTCAGCTTTGAAGAGATCTACAAGTTTCAACGACAGATCTTAAGAGTGAAGGACAGGGATGAATTTCCTATGATTCTAGTGGGTAACAAAGCTGATCTTGAGCAACAGAGACAAGTGAGTGGCATGAATCACTTCTAATACTGTAATTTCAGAGAGATGCACGGAATCAGTATTGATCCGAACATTTTTATACTCTTTGTCTGCACTAAAATCATAGCATGACTTGGCAGTCTATTGTATCGATTGCAGAGCTTCGGTCTATATGGTTTCTATTTGAAAATAATAATACATTAACACACTGCACATATACATGCAGTACCCAGATTACAATGTCACTGTTAAGAGGCAATTAAACGTGCATGAAATCTAGTCCTGAAAATCAATGAAGAGCGCTGAAAACCTGAAAAAATATCACAGAGAGTGTGTGTGTCTGTGAAGGGGAGAGATGGTAATAAAACATAAGGGTTACTGAGTACATTCTGCCACTGAAAGGCACTCAAGATTGTGTTACACTGCCACCTAGTGTCAGAACAAAGAACGTCAGTCTGTTCTATTTAACTGCATCTATTGCCTTTACTTTATGAATGGCAATTGATAAGTACGGTTTTAATCAGTATCTTATAACAGGTTCTGGTTTAGTTAATATCAAGCCAAAAGCAAAAATTGTGTTTAAAAACATTAAGTGCCTAGCTGCATTTTAATTGAGGAAGTTCATTTTTCAGGTGACCCAGGAGGAGGGCCAACAGCTTGCCCGACAACTCAAAGTCACATACATGGAAGCCTCAGCTAAGATCCGTATGAATGTAGACCAGGCTTTCCACGAGCTGGTTCGAGTCATAAGGTGAGTCTGTCATACAGTCTGGAACCACCAGATGGCAGCACTCAAACAGCACACTCTGGTCAGAATGGAATACCAGCATACTGTGTGGGGGGGGAAAAAGTATGCAAATCGGTGCACGTTTCAAACAGTATTATACTACAATGTTGTCACATGACCTCATATTTTATATTTAATACAGCAAGCCCTGTTTCACCTCAGATATACCTGTATGTGTGTGTATATATATATATATATATTTATATTATTTCTGGGTAAAATTGTCTTTCATTTTGACAGTCCGATCAGATAGTTAATGAAGAGATCACTACTCATACTGTAATTAGTGTCATACTAGAAATGGAAGACCAAATCAGGCATATTGCATCGTGGGATAAAATGTTTAAAACCGTGTGCTCTTTTATACACTTGGCATTCCATATGAAACGAAATCTGCATACTGAGCATTATATACTTACATACTGAATAAGTACTATATTAGTAGATTCCTGAACATAGCCACTGTGAACTGATAATATGTGTGTTGCTCAAGTCTTTTCAGTCCAGTGTTATATTAGTATTATTGATATACTATTATAATGTTGAATTAATTTTTGAAATGTTTATTTTTATTTATTTTCATTTGACTTTATCTCAGCTTAATTCCTGAAAATGAGTTATATTTAACAATAATTAAAAAAATTCCTTCAGAAGTATCTCAGATGGCTGATCTTAATTTGAGCTCAAAGATTTGTACACTGAGCAGGACACGATTGGCTGATTGTCACATCCTCTCACAGGAAGTTCCAGGAGCAAGAGTGCCCACCCTCGCCGGAGCCCACGCGCAAAGAGAAGGATAAGAGCGGCTGCCATTGTGTGATTGTCTAATTGGCCTCTCACTGCCGCCACTCACCCAGCTGCTGTCACCAGTCCCTGCCCCCCACCCTGCCTTCTGACATCACGTCCTGTGCGGATGAACTCGCTGCCTTTCTACATGTGCATGTCTTCAAAACAGCAGTGTCTCTCATAGCCTTATCAGGGGCATTTGTGCCTCTAGGACTTCACTACTAGAAGAACCAAACTGACAAAACCTTGAGTGAACTCACCATTCTACCTTCAACTAGAGTACTGACATCAGTGTGACATAGAATATGGTAAACGTGCCCCCAACACTAAACATCGCTTCTCACAAATCTGCTATAAAACCCACACACAATTCCTTTTTTGTATTTCGAAGGATTTTTTTCTCTTGCCTTGTGACATTTGTACTTTTGCTGAGATCGGAAGACTAAACGAAACACCATTGGGATTGCAGACAATGTTTAGTCACTGATCTAGAGTGAGGTGATGTTATGAAGCTTTGTGTGCGTGTCGTGCCATATCCGTTTTTACTTCCATATGCTAAGCAACGATTGTACATAAGTGAAGATTTGTGTGAGTTGAGGCCACCTTTATAACGACAGAACTGTCGTAGAGTACCCCGTGTGAGGTTGAACAGCTTGTTTTGACACGAATTAAAACGTACTCGCAGATATGTACATAGCCTTTAACATGCCAATTTTGTCAGCAGTGAAGTCTGATTCCCAACGTCTTGTTTGGTCGAGATGCCTTTTTTGTTGTTGTTTGCATTGGAAGTCTTCTTGGCATGTATGGATTTGATTCTTTTAAAGGGATAATTCACCTAAAAACGAAAATTCATTTACTCGCCCTCATGTGTTCCAGAGCCGTTTCAAACCAACAGTTTCACAGGCAAGGCTTAACCCTAGGCCCAGACTAAAATGCATGTTTGAGCAGTTTGAACTGAAAGTATGTCAGTGTCATTGTTTTGTCCCAAGTTGGGCACCAGTAATGTTTTTTTTTTTTTCTAAGACATGTTTATCAAAGCTACATAAATGTGCTAATTGAACTAAGGTCTAATCCTGGCTTAATTTAAGCCCTGTCTGTGAAACCAGGCCCAAAACTTTTAGTCTGCAGAACACTTTTTTTTTTTTTTTTTTTCCTCGGTCCATTCAATGAATAGAGATCTGATTTACATATATATATCATGTGAAAAAGTTAGGATGCCCTATTGAATTCCATAATTTTCCATATCAGAACATAATAAAAAATCATCTAGTGCTTGGAGGGTCTTAAAATTTGGAAAATAAAACCTCAGATGAGCAACAACACATTACATATCACACCATGTCATTATGTATTAAGCAAAAATAAAAGCAAGACCTAAAAAAACATGGGTGTCAAAGTTAGACTCAGTTGCCTGAAGATTGCCAATTTTAGCAGAAATAACTTGAAGTAATCATTTTCTGTAAGACTGTATCAGTCTCTCACATCATTCTGGAGGAATTTTGGCCCATTCATCTGTAGAACATTGTTGAAGTTTATTGAGGTTTGTGGGCATTTGAGGTCTGGACTTGATTGAGCCATGGCTTTTCTTTTTCAGCCATTCTGGTGTAGATTTGATGGTGATCTTCAGATCACTGTCCAGTTGCATGACCCAATTTTGGCAAGCTTTAGCTGTTGGATGGATGGCTTCACATTTGACTCTAGAATACTTTGGTATACAGAAGAGCTCATGGTCGACTCAATGAGGTGCGCAAGGCCTGTGGCTACAAAACAAGCCTAAAATCATCACCCCTCCACTAGCATGCTTGACATGGTATGAGGTGTTTGTGCTGATATGCTCTTTTGGTTTTCACAAAACTTGGCGTTGTGCATTATGGCCAAACTTTATCATGTTAACTGAGGCTGTAGAGTCTGAGGTCTGCAATTTCTCTGAGCATTACATGGTCTGATCTTCAGGTGAATTTGCTGGGACATCCACTCATGGGAAGACTGGTATCTGTTCTGAACGTCTTCCACCTGCGAATAATCTGACTCACTATAGAATGATGGTAGTTTCAAATAGTTTGGAAATGGGCGTATAACCCTTCTCAGAATGATGGCAGCAACAATTGCTTTTCTAAGATCATTGCTAATGTCTTTCGCCCCTTGTAGTGTGTTAACACACATCTGAAGGCTCCAGGCCAGCAGACTGCCAAAACTTCTGGCCGATCATTACTTGCCCTCTTAATTCCTATGTTAACCGGAAGGGTGCCGTGGCTTTTCCATTTTGCCTTTATTTTTGCTAAACAAAAAATGACACGGTGTGATATGTTATGTTTTGTTGTTCGTCTGAGGTTTTATTTTCCAAATTTTAAGACCTGCCAAGGACCAGATGATTTTGATTATGCCCTGATACAGAAAACCATGGGATTCGATAGGGTGTCCTAACGGTTTCATTTTCATTCATATATAATAACCCACTTGAATTGTGTGAAACCTTGCGGTTTTCTTGCAAAATAAAGATCTATTGTTTTAATGTTTGAAAGCAAATAAATTAAGACAGCCATAAATATTAGAAGTGTAATTTTTCTGTTGTTCTTATTATTATTAAATATTTTTATTTTAGAGTACAATATTAATATATTTTCTTAATTTAATTGTTATAATGAAATAATAAATAAAAAATTGTAATAATAATAAAAATTATTATTATTATTATTATTATTATCATATCCCCTTCTTTTTTTGTCCTTAGCTGATTACATGCCAGAAAAAAAGCTCATGTTATTTTAGCCCCTCATTATTTGGACAAAAACAGTTAAAACATTATAAAAATATCTCTTTTGTGTTTTGCAGAAGAAAGAAAGCTAGACAGGTTTGGAACGACATGGGAATTTTCATCTTTGGTTGAACTATCTATATTGTGAAATGCAGCCAGATTGTTGAAGCCCTCTTGATTCTCAGCTTAGATATCTTCAGACTCAGGTTGCTCCATTTACAATGTTTTCACAACGTGCTGACGATGTCTTCTCACTCGGTGCACAACAGGTTGTCTGTTTTCTATTAGGTACCCCACCAAGATTGATGACAGAGAAGTGGTCTCTGAAATAATTGTCTTTTACTGATTTTTTTGTTTTTTTTGTATCAGTTTGGAAACATTTAAGTGACTGAAACAGTGTGAAGACTCCGTTTCAAGGGGACAGTTGAACTGCTGACATCACAGGCGTCTTTTTAATGTATATGATCAGAGAATTTGTTTTATATCACACAGCAGACATCCACATTCCCTCACGACTGTTTTTTTTTTATTTGTTTTTTTTTAATATGGTTTGACTCTGTGACATTCACTTAAATCTGATATTTCTCATCTGACAGGTGATAATTTGCTTGTTGGCTTCATACTCCAAGGGTTCATATCACTATTGCATCGTGTCAAGTTTTATTTTCGTCTTCCTTTTTCCAGCGTGCAGGGATACAAACTGTTTCAGTTTTCGTGTTTTGTCATCATGTAATATAAGAAAAAAGATGGAAGTGATCTTCTGAATGGACATGATTAAATGTTTTTACTATATACTTTTATACATTATTTTCTTATCAGACTAGTTAATGAGTATTTTTATATGTTTGTAAGTGAAAACGCTCTTGCGGCACAAATGTGTATATGTAAAGAGGAGTATTTAATGATCTCGTTTTTGTCTTTACCTGAAAAAAGGCCAATGTATGTTGAACTGTGTCCTTTCCTGCTTTCGGTGGACTGAAGCGGATAACCCACCCAAATAGTCGTCCACCTCATAGCCTAAAACGCAGAGCAACTTCATCAGTGATCACTGGGTCAGTGCTTCAAGGCGATGGATGCCCTTTTGTGATGACTCAGGTTCATATCCTTCCCAAAACCTTGTCCGTTATACCAGTTGTCAGCAAAATGGATCAACACAAAAGCTAGTAAGAACAGAAGTGCATGACTCTTCCTCTTCCCAGAGTCTGTGTACACCTAACCCATACTGTGTTTTATTTGTCACATCTTTCCCTCCCCCTGTATAGCTTCTGGTGCTATAATAAAATCTATGATTTATCTGTGATATTATTTTCGCTTTTCCTTACTGAGGAAACATGGTTGCACGAAATTATAGCCCTCGTTCTTTAAATCGACACTGAGTAACAAGCGCCACTATGTGACAAGTAAATTGTTATTTTGCTGTCCTTAAGTAATCTGCAAAACTTTGCTACTTTTCTTGGGCTGTGTGTGGCTGTATGACAACTTATGTCACAAGATTGTTTTGATTGTTTTTGAGTCTGCTGTGTTTTCTTCCGTGAGTGTTAGGTAACATTGGGAAGGTGTCATATTATCTTGGAGCACACTCCGTATTAAGAGGATCAGCTTCAGAAAAGATGTCATGATAGTTATGCAATTAAAGTAATGGAATTACATCAGTGTGGTGACAGCTACATGGGTTGTTGCTGTATGTGACAGTTTTCAATTGGAAATGTACACTCCCTATTAACGCTAGTGCAAGGTTGAGTTTCCCGAAAGTGTAGATTGTAGAGCCCAATGTACTTGGGTTGCGATGATTTTAGGAACCACAGCCCAGGATGGTTTTGCAACCCAAAAAAGGTTTATTGGGATTCAATACAGATCCCAAGTTTTAAATGTTCTATACATGAAGAAATGTCGGTTACACTTTATTTTAAGGTGTCAGTATTACAGTGTAATTATACATTTAAGTACTCAGTGATAATAATTAACTGCATGTACTTACTATAGGTTTTAGGGTTAGGATGAGGGTTTGGTTTAGGGGTCATTGCATGTAATTATGCATAATTTCTAGTTATTACTATAGTAAATACATGAAACATATGTAACAATGACACTGTAAAATAAAGTGTTACCGAAATGTCTTAAATGATTGCATAATACTTTCAGGTGATTTATTCTTGTGATTAAAGTATGTTTACAAGCGGTTTAATTCATAATTTTATCAAAATAATAACTGAATTAAAACAAAATGAGTTAATTAATACTAAATCCATGAACCCCTAAAATGTGAAGCATCTGACAGAACCCTTTAAGGTTCTATGTCTTTATCTTTAAGGAACCTTTTCTTCTAAAAGTGTATTACTGAACAGCATTACGTTTAACATATTACGGTATGTACAAAATTTACAGAATTGATCCTTCGCAAAACCCGCCCCCTGTTGCTATGACCAACAAAACGTCTAAACAATAAATTGCGTATGGTGGCTCTTTAATGTTGCTGTAGCTCTTCATCTCTTCATACTAGTTCATTTATAGCATCAAATAAACATGAATGGACAACAGAAGGAATGTTGTTTCAAGCGCGGAAAGATGGGTGTACACACAATTGTTCAAGTTCACCAACATTAATCTACTAACTCCCCTGACTGTTTTGTCTGACAAAATAGCGAATTCGGGGTTTTGATTGGTCAATCGCCTGTCAATCAAACTGTTTGCGAAGGGTCAATTGAAGTCGGTGGAATTCTGAACTATGATTGCATCAACTGATTTGGTCTGTTTCAGTCAAATGAATTTTCATACTCATTTTAACATGTAACAAAGACTTTTTATTTTTAGAGGCTTGGAGAACAAACACCGGAGCATTTACGTCCTGAAAACACATTGTCTGATTTACTCAATCGTATTTGTGACCTACACAACAAAATGATTGATTTCTTTGCTTTTGATTAATGAAATTATCTAAATTATGTATTTTATTCATTTATTTATTTGTATTTTTTGCTCTTGACTACTGAAACTGCAGTTCCCAGCATGCTTTAGGACTTGATGGTGATAGTAAAAATGTTCAAATGAAATATTTCATGTGAAATGGGGGAGATTTGATAGTGTTGAATTAGCTGGGATTTAATTCATTTACACTGCATTACCATTGAAGCTTTTTCAAGGAACATTTAATGGTCAGCATTTAGAAAGCTAATGTGCTTGCTAGCTTATGCAGAACAGTTGACTCCGGTCCGTTGAATTGTTAGAAAATACGGCATTCCCGAGCTGGTAATGTGTTATACCTCGGGTGTGCATTGTTTTCTAATAATCCAAGGGACCGGAATCAATTGACCCTTCCCAAACAGTTTGATTGACAGGCGATCTGACCAATCATAACCCATTTTGTCTGACAAAGCAGTCAGGGAAGTTAGTAGATCAACGTTGGTGAACTTAAACTTGATAAGTTGTGTGTACTCACGTCTTTCCACGCTTCAAACAACATTCCTTCTGATGGCCATTCATGTTTATTTGATGCTATGAATGAACTAGTATGAAGAGATGATCGGTTCTACATCTACATTAGGAGCTACAGCGATCTGTCACGGTACGGGATTTATTGTTTAAAAAATTGCACTATTTTAAATCTGAAACGGTTTCATATGTCTGTCGAAACGTTGTCAGTGTCTTCTGTATTTTTCACTGCGTGAGAACATGACGTGTGGCGTGAGAGAGCATGGCTTGTCGAACATAGCAACAGTAAAGGGTGCGGGTCTTTGTGAAGGGTCAATTATT
>CM074280.1:5065332-5175332 GCA_037194245.1 Opsariichthys bidens
AAGCTGAATATTTTTGGAAGTTTTAGTTTTTAGTTTTTAGTTTTAGCTATTTTAGGGGGATATCTGTGTGTGCAGGTGACTATTACTGTGCATAATTATTAGGCACCTTAACAAAAAACAAATTTATACCCATTTCAATTATTTATTTTTACCAGTGAAACCAATATAACATCTCAACATTCACAAATATACATTTCTGACATTCAAAAACCAAACTAAAACAAATCAGTGACCAATATAGCCACCTTTCTTTGCAAGGACACTCAAAAGCCTGCCATCCATGGATTCTGT
The DNA here is from genome assembly GCA_037194245.1 of Opsariichthys bidens. NCBI lineage: Eukaryota > Metazoa > Chordata > Actinopteri > Cypriniformes > Xenocyprididae > Opsariichthys > Opsariichthys bidens. The sequence goes on from CM074280.1 coordinate 5,065,624, forward strand.
CAGTGTTTTGATCTGTTCACCATCAACCACAGCCTCCCAGACACTGTTCAGAGAGGTGTACTGTTTTCCCTCCTTGTAAATCGCACATTTGATGATGGACCACAGGTTCTCAATGGGGTTCAGATCAGGTGAACAAGGAGGCCATATCATTAGATTTTCTTCTTTTATACCCTTTCTTGCCAGCCACGCTGTGGAGTACTTGGACGCGTGTGATGGAGCATTGTCCTGCATGAAAATCATGTTTTTCTTGAAGGATGTAGACTTCTTCCTATACCACTGCTTGAAGAAGGTGTCTTCCAGAAACTGGCAGTAGGACTGGGAGTTGAGCTTGACTCCATCCTCAACCCGAAAAGGCCCCACAAGCTCATCTTTGATGATACCAGCCCAAACCAGTACTCCACCTCCACCTTGCTGGCGTCTGAGTCGGACTGGAGCTCTCTGCCCTTTACCAATCCAGCCACGGGCCCATCCATCTGGCCCATCAAGACTCACTCTCATTTCATCAGTCCATAAAACCTTAGAAAAATCAGTCTTGAGATATTTCTTGGCCCAGTCTTGACGTTTCAGCTTGTGTGTCTTGTTCAGTGGTGGTCGACTTTCTGCCTTTCTTACCTTGGCCATGTCTCTGAGTATTGCACACCTTGTGCTTTTGGGCACTCCAGTGATGTTGCAGCTCTGAAATATGGCCAAACTGGTGGCAAGTGGCATCTTGGCAGCTGCACGCTTGTCATTTTTCTCAGTTCACGGGCAGTTATTTTGCGCCTTGGTTTTTCCACACGCTTCTTGCGACCCTGTTGACTATTTTGAATGAAACGCTTGATTGTTCGATGATCACGCTTCAGAAGCTTGGCTATTTTAAGACTTCTGCATCCCTCTGCAATATATCTCACTATTTTTGACTTTTCTGAGCCTGTCAAGTCCTTCTTTTGACCCATTTTGCCAAAGGAAAGGAAGTTGCCTAATAATTCTGCACACCTGATATAGGGTGTTGATGTCATTAGACCACACCCCTTCTCATTACAGAGATGCACATCACCTAATATGCTTAATTGGTAGTAGGCTTTCCAGCCTATACAGCTTGGAGTAAGACAACATGCATAACGAGGATGATGTGGTCAAAATACTCATTTGCCTAATAATTCTGCACTCCCTGTATGTGTGAGTGTGTTTTATATATATATATATATATATATATATTATATATATATATTTCCATATAGATGACAATTCAATGAACAATGGTGTCATCACTGTAATATTTGCAAACTCAATTGCAATAAGTCTTTGTTCTTGCATTTCTTTGCACACATAAATTGTATTAATTAAGTTGTTATTATTAGTATGTCTTTGGTCAAATGACAATGACACTGCCAGATGTAGAAAGTCTGGGATTGTATTTACAATTGACCCTTCTTAAACAGTTTGATTGACTGGCGATCTAACCAATCATAATGCATCTTATCTGACAAAGCCATCATGGAGTAGCCTATAGTAGATTAACGTTGTTTAACTTGGAACAATTGTGTGTACACCCGTCTTTCCGCACTTGAAACCACATTCTTTCTGATGTATATTCATGTTTATTTGATGCTATAAATGAACTAGTATGAAGAGTTGATCGGTTCACGAGCCGCTTGAAAGAGCGGAGCTGTTTCACACGTTGTCCGTGTCCTCCTTGCTCCGAGATGTATTTTTCACTGCGGGAGAACATGATGAGTGGCGTGAGAGCGCATTGCTTGTCGGACATAGCAACAGGATTTTGCGTAGGGTCAGTTACCCACCTGCATGCCGAAAAAACAAAACAAACAACAATAACAACAAAAACACTCTTCGTCAAAAGTACAGGGGTGTACATTCTTTGAAAGTACACGATTTCGGACACAGCATCTCTCTCCTCCAAGACCCTTTTGACTAGTTCAGTGTCTGCGGATGCATGTGGGTGATAGGGCACAGAGGTAAATTGAGGAAGTGTTCCTATGGCAAAGACAGCGCTTCAGAGAACAGCTGGTGCTTCTCTTCCAAACAAAGGGAATACTATCCGTCATTGAGCACCCTCTCTGATTGAGTGGACAAAAGAGACAATACCTGCCAGAATATTAGGCTGGAGTACATCCCAGATCATGGTTCTGTCTGTATGACAGGCAGCAAATACAGAGTTGCGCTGTAATGAAAAGAAAGCAGCACAATGTTTTGTTCGTCTGATTGTAATCCTTTCAACTAGCAGTGCAGTAAGAACATTTCCCTCACCTATTTAATTCAGCCTCAACCTGCCATTAGATCAGTTCCAGAGTGATGCCTTCGGCTAGTTTGGGATTTAATGGAACTGGTGCTGATTACAGTGCACAGCTCATGCAGGTATTACAATTGACAGGCATCCTCATCAGGTCTGGAGCTGCTCTCAGACCGTCTAATCAACAATCCTGTGTCCCCATTAACACCACTGTAACAGCCAAGGTGTTTGGCGCAGATTGTATTCGGTATAGGCGAACTTCAATGGACGTAGTTAAGCATTTTTATATTTCTGTCAAAGAGAGGGGAGTCTGCTCCAATTATCCAAATAAATGTCAAGTGATCTCATTAGGAAGCTAATATGATGCTTCACAATGGCTGTTAGGCAGACCTGATTTAGACTGCATTTATTCCTGCTTCCCCCCCCCCTTACCACAGTAGTCTAAGTAGCATGCAATCAATGCACAGAATTGACCCTTGGCTAAGCTTGGTCACTGTTTCTAACTCCGACTAGCTTTACAGAACATCCCATGGGGATGAACTTCAGAACACTGACTGCATCCGAATACTTCCCTACTGTATAGTAGGTGAACGACGAAACACTTTACTATGCCATGAGGCCATGGGAGAGGAGTTGTGAGCAGTAGTGAAACTGTAAATCACATGACAATGACAACAGGACATTGCATTCACTACAATTTATATTTTATAAAACATACTTTTTTAATGGTCGCAAAATTAAATATTTATTCAAAAGGAGTTGGTACCTGCTCAGAGATCGATTTTCAGTGCTCATTTACCGGTAAAAATTGATTGGATATTCTTCCGGGGACTGAAATGAATTGTGAGATTACACAGTATTATTTATCTGTAAAGAAATTGTTCAATTAAAATTAAACGTTAAAAAAAAAAATCACAGTCAAAAGTCTAATTTGAAAGTGATTTCTACTGACGATACATTTTTAAAAAATATTTCTATTTAGATTTTTTTTTAAATTTTAGTTTTGATAGTTTTTATTTTTATATTAGTTTTAGTAATTTAGCAGAGCTCACACATGTGCAAGTCACAAGTAAATCAAGTCTTAAGCTTCAAGTCTCAAACAAGTCAATTTTTTGTGAGAATCAAGCAAGTCAAGTCGTGGCTTAGGTCAAGCAAATCACTGGCAAGTCACAAATATTTAATGATTTAACCGAGTTTATATATTAAAATAAAAAAAACTGCAATATGCATTTCGACTCAAAAGGTGTCCACATACAGCTGAGTTGTTGATACAAGAAAAATCTAAAAATAAAGTATAAGTAAAAAATAAAACTGCATAGATTAAAATGTAAATGTAACTAAAATCAGGCCAATATAAAAGCATGAAAAGTATTTCGGTGCAGCTGTTTCGAAATGCCTCAAACATTGCAGAAGACCATGAAAAAGTATTAAACAATTCAAGTATAATGATTTCTATGCCACTAAATGGCATTCTTCAAACAGGCATCAACTTTATGGGACATGAACACATCCTTAGATCCTTCCTTTTTAATAGAAGAATGACAACAAGAAAAAAGATTAATAATTGAATCACACAAACCTTGCACCTGTTTATCAGGTGAATCGACTCTTGTACATTATTAATCTGTGTGAGGGAGTGAAAGCGTGTGAGAGGATTTGATTGAGTGTGATTCATCAATAGTTGTAAGTCTACGAGTGTGTAAGTCAATGAGTTTCTAACATTTCTAATTTAAATTTTTAATCTGATATCTATATTGTTTTATTTCTGCTTTAGTTCAGTTAACAAAATATATTTTTAATACTTTTTGTTTTAGAGACCGATAACAATGTGGAGTGAGGAAAAAAAAATACTGCTTATATCCTTTAGTGTCACTGTTATAAGTGATCCAACACTACTTTACCATATTTTTCACCATGGTCTTATCTTAGCTAGTCTAAGAAAATGTCAGACAGCAACAGTTGTTAAGGCGCTTAGCGAAGTTTCAGTTATCTAATCCTTATTTTACACATCTTATTATAGTAAATTGGACTGAGCTGGTGCAAAATTGGTGGGAAATGATTCCCTGCAGCATGCAGACTGAATTCCAATAAGGGTTGAATCGCTGAGTGAATTACACAAAACACCTCCAGTGTTCTTCTAATAGATAAGGGCCTTTAATGTAAAGCCACACTCTCTCTATAAGGCAGATGATTGATTTGTGTGAGCTGGTAAGCTTCAATTCTCTCACCACAGGTTTTTCTCCAGGTAACAGAAGGTCTATGTTACCTGGAGAGCGCAATCAGTTAGAATTTTAAATTTTAGCGTTTGCATTTTCAATTTTAAAACATCTACGACAATTTAATGAAATACTAATTCTTGGAAAAAATATTGATAGAAGTTTCACCAAGACTGCATTTATTTGATTAAAAGATACAGTAAAAAGAGTAATATTGTGAAATATTCTTACAATATAATTATAAGAACTTTTTTTCTTTTCTTTTAAATTCATCTTTGGCATAAGAAAAAAATGACAGTTTGAAAAACATTAAAACAGAGAAGTTATTTTACATAATATTTCACAATATTATTGTTTTTACTATATTTTTTGATCGAATAAATGCAGTTTTACAGGTAAATGCAGGTGAGCATAGAAGACTTATACAAAACAAAACAATTATTCTATCGAACCTTCAACCATTAGTGAATTCATTAATAGCCTACCTTTAAATGATAGGGAAACATATTGATTCTGATTTGTTTTTGGTACTGTACCTGCTGAGGTAATCATCACAATCAAAAGAAAGTTGCGTGTCTTTTACATGTGTGCTAACAATATGATAGAACACGTTCCTTGTGGTTGAACAAATGTGTCGAAATCCATGAACAAAAACCTTTTTAATGACCACGTTTTTGATCTTCGTCAATCATCAGTTTAATCAGAGGATGTTCATGCTGGTCAACCTCTGCAGACAGACATCTAAATAGAGCAATTTATGTAAGGCTAAGTAAATAAGTGTGCTCGCCTCCTATTGACTTTTTGGAGCTTAACTTAGTCTGGCACAGGGGAATGGATTTATAAGGCCATTTGTTGTTTCTGCTCACAATGCAACTCTGACCTACTGCAAGGAGAGCTCATTGCTCTGCGTGTGTGCATTTGTGGGTGCAAATCTGTTGTTTCGTCTCATACAGTACATAAGTGTTGTCCTTGTCCCTCAGGTCTGGCCCCTGGAGATGTGACCCCTGACATAAACTCTGCTTATATGAAACATTTGAGGCCGGTTTCTGTGGTAACCAGGACTTGACATTAACACCCGCAAACCTGCCAAATGTGGGTGGATTCCAGCAGCGGCGTGTAATGCAGTCACTCCTACTAGGCACTTTTGCGGGCTGAATTTTATATCATTTATACATTTTTCAATTGTAGTATTTAAAAAAAAGACATCTGAAATAATGAAGTAAGTGCAATGTTGTAAGAAAATATTGATATTTCTATCCACATCTATACAGAAATATCTGAAATGCTTCCAAAACTCATTTTTCCACAGAATAGATACACAATACTAGCTGTGCTTTCTTGCTCTCTCATCTCTCCGACAGCTATTGACACATTAACCCGCTTCCCCTCAAGTGCATCATTTCGGATGAATATTGTTGGCGTTGCAGGACATGAATTTCGCACATAATTTTACTCATTCCTGTAGATTGTGTGCACGTAAAGCTGCCTATCAGTACTAAAAATTGAGTTCTTTTTCGCTGCTTATTGTGCTTAATCAAATACACACAAAATAATGTCTGTCTTGGGGAGTATTCGCATAAACACATTCATTTAAGTTTTAAGTGAATGTACACAGTTGAGAAAGAAAACATATGTGTAATAGTATAATGGATCCGTACATCAGGTCTTTAAAGTGACAGCAGACCAAATTATGTTTCCCCCCAAAATTATGGCCAGTGACAACTTTGAAAAACCACTTGCCACAGTTGCTGGTGAGCAAAAAAGTGACTGAATCTAAACCTCCCATTTACTGCAACTTAAAGATGCTCTAGTTCTGTGTATTACGGATTGGGCTCATGTCTTGGTTAATGGATGATTAACAGTCATGGCTGGATTTTTTCATTAAGTCACCATTCAAATTATTTACATTTCTACAATTGCTTATTTTTATTATTAGATTGACAGCTTTGCAGCTTTGCGCCTTTATGATTTAGTGTTCATTATATCATTGTGTTTTTGAAAGATTATGTAAAAACTGGAAAGAAAATGTTATTTTGCACCAGGTTCAATCATTCTGCAGCTTTATTGCTACGTTGAAATCAATATAATCGATAAACACCACCATTCACAAGTTTAGGGTTGGTAAGATTTTTGAAAAGAAATGAATACTTCTATTCAGCAAAGATGACCAACAAATGGATCAAATGTGACATAACATTATTACACAAAATTATAAATCAAATAAATGTTGTTCCTTTCTATTTTTACTTTGAATCCTGAAAAAAAAACTGCATCATGTTTTCCACAAAAATATTATTATTTCAACATTAAAATTCAGAAAATTCAGCTTTGTCATCACAAAAATAAATCGCCTGTTAAAATATATAGGGGAAAATACGGGGATTTTAAATTGAAAGTGAAAGTGACGTGACATGTGGTCAAGTATGGTGACCCATACTTGGAATTTGCGCTCTGCATTTTACCCTTCCAAGTAGACATACTTGTGAGTAGAATAGTGAGAGAAATTGTGATAATATTTACTGCATTACTGTTTTTACTGTATTTCTGGTCAAATAAATGCAGCCTCTGTGAGCAAAAAGATTTCTTTCAAAACAATAAAAATACTTCCCCAAACATTTGACTGTAATGCAATGTTCCCATATTTATTTGCTACAAAATTAAGTGGTTTATAAATCTACTTATTGCTAAACTGTAAATTAGCAAGAGACGTAGTATTTCTCATCAAATCTGATTAAATATTATCTGCACATGCAAAAAAGTGTTGCTTGTGGAAAATACATAAAGGAAACATACACTGTTCCTGCACTGTTTTGGGCATAAGCCCTTTAGTGGACGGAAGAGGGGCACAGAACAGAGACTACTACACTGCCCTAATTACCGTCTCGGAGTCAGAGATGTGGAGTTCGCCAGGGAAATGCATTCGCAGGCTGGAATATTTTAAAACAGAATTGGTTAAAGCAGCAGAGAGAGAGTTAGATCTCCCCAACGTCCCTATAATGAAAAATATGAGGAACGTTCCTCCAGCACCTAGTCTACTTCTCTATGCCTCTTCCAAATCAGTTCTAACTGTCTGAATGCCACTTAATTATACATACTCTGGTTTTGATTTAATTACTACCAGTTACTCATCCACACAATAACTGTAAGACAGGGAAACATAGATAATTATTATAATAGATGATAATTAAGGAAAAACAGGCTGAAGCCATTTTGAGTAGTGTTAAAAGGATAGTTCACCCAAAAATGAAAATTATGCCATGATTTACTCACCCTCAAGCCATCCTAGCTGTATATGACCATCTTCTTTCAGACAAACACAATCAGAGATATATTTAAAAATAGTCTTCCAAGGTTTATAAAGGATGTGATTATGAAGTACATCATGTCATGTCTACACAATGACATGATGTACTGCCTGTTGTACGTCATGGTGTAGTGTAGAACGTCATAGGCATTGTGTGTTTCGTCACAGAAGTTAATGCGTATGGCTGTTGCGCCGGAAGCTCGTTATTGTTCTTTATGAAGTTTTAAATAAGGATACTTGACTTACACAAATGCATCAGTTCGCTTCAGAAGGCCTTGATTAACCCCCTGGAGCTGCATGGATTCATTTTTTGTCTTAAGAATTTGGGGTACCATTTACCACCGATATAAACCGTAAATCTGAGGGCCTTGATTAATTTTCTGTGCTGGAAGGTAGTCAGCTGTGTGGGAGTAAACAGCTCTTTAAAATAAAAAGGCATTAGGTTGAAATTGTTAAAATTCCCCCCAAACCAACACAACGAAAAAAAAAAAAAAAAAACTAGCCACAGTGCTGTAGTCAACAAACAATGGCTCTGAAATGAGTGTAAATGTAAATGTGAAATTACGTAGTGAGCTACCTACATAGGGCCAGGTCACACAAAACATGTTTTTCCTGATAAAGTCATGAGACGCTGGCCAGTGGAACGGGAAAAAAAGCACAAGATCTAGAGATGCATCTTTGAACGCCATATTTTTATGAACTCAAGACCCCTGCAAAAGACACGACGACACGTGAGCACAAAGATTAAAGACGTCTGACACAGTGTGTGTTTACATGAACAAACAATGGGAAAGTTGTGCAGTGGAATGGAAAAAGGCCTATTCACAGCAAGAATGATAACTATATTATCCAAATTAAAACATCTTGTTTCATTTTAAGCACACTACAGTTTTGTCGTCCACTGCTTTAAATGTTTGAACGCTTTAAACCAGGATGGATTCTAATTAACTTATGTTTTTATCTGGAAAAAAACGTTCCGTGAAAGTGATTCCAACATATAATTTTGCTGTACCGTTCTCATTGCAGTTGTGGTGTGGACTTTTAGCTATTCTTTTATGTTTAGGACAATTTTATAACTACTGTATACCTTCATTGTTATCTTTATAGTTATATAAAATAGCTGTAAATAGCTCACAGTTATGCTGATACAATGGCTTATTATGCAGTTATCATTAGCAATAACCCTACATAATTTTGTCTGTACACATTTGAAGCCATGCTTTAGTGGTTTTATCGTGGTAAGTTAGGGTTTTGATTTTGCCTCTTAAACTTGATAATAAAATCACATTCAACAAAGTCACAGAATCACCTCTTGTGTGTTACTGCTTTTTTAAAAATTGTTTTTAGAGTTTATTTTTATTCTGCATTTGCTAGCTGTAGATATTAATCCAGTACAGTCAGACTTTGAGTAATTGAAATGTAACACACCAGAGTCAATTTACCAAAATAGTAATCTTTGAGTTATTCAGAACAAGAAAATAGTTGTTCTCATATTTTCTATAGAATTTAATGTCCTCTAGACCAAGGGTTCCCAAACTTTTTAGCCCGCGACCCCCATGATAAATGCGCTGCTGCTTTATTATCTGATTATATTCCCAGTTTCAAAGAACACAAAGTTATATTTTATAAAACAGATGGAATTGTTCTACGTGAAAAATCTTCATGAGCCTTCCTCATTTCTCTCAGCATCACACATATAATGCAATATCAATGTCAGTTTTACACATCAAAACGATGCAGTGTTCGCACCATCAACCGGCCTCACCCGGTGAGGAAAGGAGGCTTTCTCCTCCTCTCGGTTTTTCTGTTGTGGATATTAACCCCCATTTCATTTTAAAGCAGGTATTATTTGTTTGTAGCCTCCAAACACCTTTAGCTTTAACAAACAATAGCGCGTGATGTACACAACTTGATTGTGATTGACGCTGACGTAATCTCGTATAATGTCTGGGACAAATTACAAATTTAATTAAAAAATATACATTATATATAGATTTTTTTAATCAGACTTTTCTGCAAACACCATTTAATAAGTATTGAATTAAATTAATTGCAACAAAAATATATAGGGCCTATATATTTTTTCCACAAAAAAAAAATAGAAATCATCTCGCGACCCCTGCGCGGGGTCCCACGACCCCCACTTTGGGAACCACTGCTCTAGACTCCATTAAACATTCCTTCAGTTAAACCTTGATTCTGAGAAAAGATCTTATCTGAGACTTTGTCTCTGGCAGGGGGCAATTCTGTATTGCCTGGATTCTTTGAACTTGATAACCCCATAGCCGATAAGATAAGTATTCAGATTCAATGGAACACTGATGGTGAGCCCAGCCGATCTAATGCTTAATAACTTCCAAACTGTAAACTACAATGTCATCTAAGTAAGTAGCTGTAAAGTCAGTCAAACTAGCAAGTATCTGATCGGTGAGCTGCTGAAAACTTGCAGCAGCCCCATGAAGGCCAAAGAGCATCTTACAAAACATGGTTAAGACCCCAAAAGGTCCAAAATGCTGTCAGCCCTTATACCTAAACAGTCAATGAGGTCCTCGATTCTTGGGGTTGGATAAGAATCAAACTTTGACACAGAGTTAAGAAATTTAAAGTTGATGCAGAACCGCAGACTGCCATCCTTTTTGGGGACCAACACCACTGGACTGCACCACTCACTTGAAGGTTCTACAATGTTCATGGCTAGTATTTCATCTAACTCCTTGCACAAAAGGCTCCAATAGGCGCTTGGCTATCCTATAGCTCATACGCTTTGGGCAAGCCCCTTCACTGAGTTTGATGTCATGCTCAACTAAGCCGGTATGTCCTGGTCTCTTCTGGAAAACTTGGGGATCACAGAGACTCTGAATTTCAAGCTGTTGACTTTGGGACTGGTGACTCAATGACATACTAGAAGGAGCTAAAACAGGTCGATACTGGGCCTCCATCTCTTCCTCATCCTCTACCTTCCGAATCAGGAACACCCCTGCTGCATCCCTTGGTCTAGCAAACCACTCTTTGAGTAAGTTAACACGTTAAGTCCATTTTTAACGCTTCTGCCCAGGAGTGGCAACTTCATGGTACCGGCCCCAACTTTCTCAGTACGTTAAAGGGACCCTGCCATTTGGGAGTAAACTTACACGCATCAGTGGGCAACATTACCAAAACCTGTGTGCCTGGCTCAAAGTTCCTTGTTCTGGCTTTCTGGTCATTTTAGGTCTTTTGCCATCTTTGTGCCACGGCCATATGCTCCTGGGCCAATGTATTCATGGCTTCCAGCTTCTCATGCATCTGTACAACATAGTCACCAATATTAGTGGGACTTACACAATCTTGTTCCCCACCACACATGTCCTTTAGCAGCATCAGCAGTCCCCACACCTCCCTTCAATACAATAATTCAAACGGGGAAAATCCAGTTGAGGTCTGGGGAACTTCCCTGTAGGTAAAAAGCAGATAGGGCAGCCACTGATCCAAATCATCACTTTTGTCTGTGACAAACTTAGGAAGCATTTGTTTCAGAGTTTGATTGAAGTGTTCTGTTAATAATTTGGTCTGTGGGCGATAAGTGGTGGTTCTTATTCCCTTCATACCCAAAAGTTTATACACCTTTTTCAATAGATCCGTGATCTGTGAATAAAAGTTTAGGAAAACCTACTCTAGAGAACAGAGCTAATAAAACACACACACACACACACACACCGAAAGAAAGAATTGCATGAATGATTCTGCAAAGAAAATAAGTATACACTTATGTCAACACTTATCAACCAATTTTAAGAAAATCAATATAAAAGGCAGCCATATTAGGACTTGTTAATGATTGTGCTCAACAGTTTGTCACCTCATCCAAATGTGAATCCGAATTTGAATGTGTACTTCATTTGCAAAGTTTATTTATATTGAGTCACAATGCTCAAGGCCATTAGTCACATGAATAAAAGTTCTTACTTTTTCTTTTGAATGACAATTGAATAGTCCTTTTAGTATTTTTTCACATGCCATTCACAAGTTCTCAGTTTATTCACACAGAAATGCTGATGAATCACAGTCATGTTTTGAAGCTCAGTTTTCTATATTTACAGTAGCAATTCTAGTGATGAAGTATTGCATGTCATACATGCATATAGATTAGGGGTGAAACGGTACATAAACGTGACATACTGTTCGGTACATAACTGTAATGACATCCAAATGCAGGCTTTATTTAAAAACAGGATGGTCATCCATAGAAAGGTCATAAACGCAGAGTTGTAAACGTAGAACAGGCAGAAAAATCGCAGCAATTTAACAAAGGCAACAATTTAACAAAGTCCAATAATGCAAGCCAATGGGTCCCAGGACAGACAGATAAATATCAAAAACGGGCAAACAAGACAGGAATGAAACGCTCAGAAATGTCAGTCACTAAGAAATAACAAGACCTCACAATGGTGTGTAAGTGCAGTGTGTTAATATAGTCCTGATAATGAGCTGCAGCTGGTGAGGTGATCAGTGATAGGTACAGGCCTTATGGGAAATGTAGTCTGAATGAGTGAGTGAGTGAATAGTGTTGAGTCCATGGTGAAGAGCCCTCTAGTGGTATAGCGGGCACTTCAACTGACAAACGTTACAGTACCTGTAAGTACCAGTATTGAAGTAATGGTTTGGTACGAGTTTGGTAGAGCGGGCGGGAGAAAACTAAACTTAAAATTCCTTTTTTTTGTAATTATTATTTTTATTTTTATACAAATTAGATTTTTTTAAATAAATTTGTATCTGTGTTTAAATAAATTCAATTATAATTACAATTTTCTTAAGGATAAAAAAAAAAAAATCTACCTCAGAAGAACGACTCTCTGAAGTAAGAGGAGTTCAACCGAATTCAGCCTAAAGACAGTTTATCTGGGCGGCCTAGAGAGGGCCGAACATTTGATGACAAAGTCTAGCCGAAGCTCAAGAGAGTGGAGGCCTCAGCAGAATGACTCTCTAAAGAAAGAAGAAGCCAGACAACTTAACTCCAAGACAATTATCAAGGCGGCCTCACAGAGGGCTGAATACCTGTTGTCGGAGGCCTCAGCAAGACTGAGCACCAGGAGGGCAACCATACTCAACCTCAAGAACAGTTTATCATGGCGGCCTCACAGGAAGCCGAATGTTTGAGGTCACTAACTAGAGCTTGAGTGTAAGGTCTCAGCAGAATGACTCTCTAAAATGAGAGAAGGACAGTTTATCAAGGTGGTCTAACAGAAAGACTCTCAAAACAAGAGGAGGCCAACCAGAATCACCTTTAAAAACAGTTCATCAAGGTAGCCTAGAGAGGTCCGAACACTCAGTATCACTTTCTAGGTGGAGCTTAGGTGAGCGGAGGCATCAGCAGAACAACTCTCAAAACAAGAGGAGGCCGAACAAACACAATCTAAAAAACAGCTTACCATGGCGGCCTTAGTGCAGGGTGAACACATGACATTCCTGACTAAATGATGTTAAAAATGAATGGAGGCCTCCACAGAATGACTCTCTATAACAAGAGGAGGCCAACTGAAAAAATAACTTAATCAGAAACATTAATCACGGTGGCCTAGAAGGGCCGAACACTTGATGTCACAGTCTAAACCAAGCTCAGGTGAGCGAAGGCCCATCAGAGCTACACACTAAAGGGAACATCCATCACAGCAGGCCACAGAGAAACAACACACTTGATGTGCTATCTAAAAGATTACTTCCCACACTACCACAAACTGGCTTTCACCGAATAATCAATATAGCGGGATGAGGAGTAAGCCTACACGAAACCCAGTAAAACATCCTATGTTCAGTTCAGGGCCTCACCTCTCTGCAACTATCGACCACCACCTTGACTGATGTGCTGAATAATTCAGAGGTCAAGACTTGCACATCGAGAAGAAGGTATGTCTCTTTCTCCCCGATAGGATGGCAAAGGACAGGCTTCCAGGTTCTTAAGCAGGTCGGCCTGGTAGACCTGCAACATTGCCATCATGTGCAGATCATCACCGGCCTGACCGACAGCCTCATGCGGCCTGCTGTTCGATCTTGATGTCATTTTCAAAGGCTTTGACTGCAGGGTTGGAGTCTTTAACATCGATGTCTCTCCCATTGAGAGAGAGTTTGCAATCTTATCCCCAAAGAGAGGCATTGATGCATTTCCGTGCTTGCGCAATCCGTCCACATTTGCGTAATTCTCATTGTAAAAAAGATGAAAGAAAAGGGAAAGGCGCATGATCTTCTGCAAGACAAATTACACTCACATCATGTGTATTGTCCGGTGTCAGAAAACGCAGAGACATGGCAACACACTTCCTGAAGTGCTTGTCAGCGGATGTCATGGTAATCGCCTTCGAACGCTTAAAAACTAACAGTCTCCTGAAGACAAAAAGCTGATGACATGTACACTAGGTGCCTTTTTGTACTCACGGTCACAGTAGTATGACATTACAGGCACCGTCATGCTGGAGGCATTCCCCAAAGTGTCTTCGGATGCAGTGCAAGTTCCCATTCGAAAGGGAACTTTGTATATTCACATTAAAATATAAATTTGGAATAACAGAGTGTATTCTGTTGATGTTAGAAACGTACTCGGTTACTAATGTAACCTCAATTCCTTGAGGTAACTGGAATGAGATGCTATGGGAAAACTCCTTTTTCTCAGAATAATGAAGACTTTTTAAATCACACAGTGAAACTGCACAAGCCTAACTAAACAGAACTAAACGAATGCCAAAATGTTAATGTGTATTCAATGGCAACATTTTTTTCCCAGCATGTTTTGACATCATCTTCAGTGACTGATACACCTTCACTCCACTTATTAGTAGTGTAACTGTTGACATATATCGCTAGAGATCAACATATGGAAAAGCTCTAATAAAGCTCTTATAAATAAGAGGCTGATGAAAGATTTCAACAATTCATTGTAATGGCTTTAGCCATGGGCCGGACTAGCCATAAGGAGTACATAAATTTCCTGTTGGGCCGATAACTTCTAAGGTGTCTGGCAAAACCAAATTTGTATTCAATGTGAATACACAAAGACATAAGGATTTCACTGCTGATTAGTTTTCTAACATAACGCTGCTCAATACAAGACACAAAATCAATGCAAATGCACCATTACACTTCTAATAAACTAGGAACTTGAACTCCCTTGAACATCCCAAGACACTTAGTAAGTTATTATTATTATTAAATATTTTATTATTTAATCTATATTTTTGTGTTGTTGTCACATGTATGTCATCTAGTTCTGTCTTGTCATGTTTAGCTCTAGTCTTCACCTTGTCTAATTAGTTTCATGTCATCACCTGTTTCCATTTAACCCTCGTCATCTGTGTGTGAATTTAAGTTCCTCCCTTTGTCTCATTCATTGTCTGTAATTGTTTGTGCGTGTAGCACACTGTGCCTGATGTTATCCATCCTCTGCATAATAAACCGTTCAGTTTATTATCAACCTGCGTCTCCTGCCTTCCCCATGGTTACAGAATTACAGACCTCTCAACGTGAGAAAAATGGATAAGATGGACTCACCCTCGCTGCAGTTTCTCCTAAGCCCGGAGGCTCGACCTCACCTGGACTACTGGGTCTGGAGGTGTACGAACGACGAACGCTCCGCCTCCGCCTCTGCTTGGCAACTTCGGGGCCTCGGTGGCGAAGCGAGCAGAACTGTCCATTGCAGAGCCAGGAACGGTCCGTAATATCATCAATCAGTGGGCTGCGGATCCTTTCCCCACCCAAATCCCAGCCCTTGTGTCTTCATTCCCGGTCCCGTCCGGAGATCACCTCCCGTTTTCTCTGCTGATCCCAGTCAGCCCCCTGGATCCGTGGCCACCGCTGCTGACGTCCAGCTCCTCGGCTCTGCCCCCGCCGCTCGCCCCGTGCGGCTCCTCACCAGCACCTTGGGCTGTCCTTCCACCAGCAAGGCTCGAGGCGGAGTCCCCGGCTTCCCTTCAGGCCTCCAAGCCCACATCACCACCTAGACCCTTCAGCCCGTCACCTGCACCTCGACCCACAGCTCCCTCATCACCTCCTCGGCCCGTCAGCCCGGAAGTTCCGCTGGGCTCCCTCGGTCCTCCAGTTCGGCCTCCGGGGGTCGACGCACAGCTTCCGCCACGGACTTCCGGGTTGGCGGCTACACCTCCACCCGTCACCCCTACAGTGTCAGCAAGCTCCTCCCTCCCGTCAACCTCCCTGTCGTCCTCGATCACCACAGCTTCACCCCGGTCTGCCAAACCAGTGTCGGCTCCTCGGTCCCGCGTGTCAGCGGCTCTGCGCCAAACTTCCGGTTGGCGGTGGCGCCGAGGTCCGTCGGCCGAGAAGCTCCGCCGGTTTCTCCACCTACTGCCATGGTTCCGCCACCATTGATCGGCCCCAGAGCGTCATCCCATCCCACAGTCTGGACTCCTCCCTGGTTCCTCCCACTGTCAGCTCCACCATGGTGGCGGCGGCCATCTTCACCTGTGCACTGCCCGTCTCCAGCTCCACGCCCTCCTCCGAAGCCTCCGCCTTCTTCCTCTTACGGCGCAAGGATGCGCCTTTCCGAGGGGGGCGTTATGCATGTCATCTAATTCTGTCTTGTCATGTTTAGATCTAGTCTTCACCTTGTCTTATTAGTTTCAGGTCATCACCTGTTTCCATTTAACCCTCGTCATCTGTGTGTGTATTTAAGTTCCTCCCTTTGTCTCATTCATTGTCTGTAATGTATGTTTGTGCGTGTAGCACTTTTACTGTGCCTAGCATGTTATCCGTCCTCTGCATAATAAACCGTTCAGTTTATTATCAACCTGTGTCTCCTGTCTTCCCCATGGTTACAGTTGTCATGTTAGAACAAGACATTATGGCTTGGTCTTCTGAGAAGCTATTGGAGCAACAATAACTCACAAATGTGATTGTGAAATTGCTTTTATCCAACATTTCAGTGATCAAGAAGTTCCAATTGAGTAACTTTAATTTTAGATCCAATACTATCAGTTAAATTGTCTGTTTTTGCTCCACCAAAGAAAATAGTTCTAAACAGCCAAAGCAGAATCATTGCAGCACTGTGCAACACACATTAGGTGGTGTTTTGTTAACAAACTTGTTCCAAAACGCATATTCATTTGACGAGTAAACGATAAAGTTTCAAATTCAGTCACTTGTTTTATTCCTGAATGAATCAGTGTTTTTGAACGAATCATTTGAGTGGATAATTAAAATACTGTCCCTGAAAAATTAAATTCATTCTGTTTCTAGGTTTGGTTGAATATATGTAGTCATTTCTGTTATTAAATTGTTTGGAAAAAAAATGGAAACACCACTTGCAAAAATATTTTAAAACTGAAATATCTGTGCAAGTTCAGTTACAATGGAAACTCCATTGATTCACATTTAGTAGCAAAAGCATGTATAATATGGTAGCTTAAATAATAGTAATAATAATAATAATGATAATAATAATGTGCAATGATGTGGTGGCTGGCTTGTGAGTGCCGTATAGTTCCAAATTCATGCATTGTGTCTACGAGAACAGTCTCTGGAATTATGATTATTATATAACACGTTCAACAATTTGTTTGTCATAAAGTGCTTGCATTATATAGATTCATGACCTGGTGTGAGGAGAACTAACCCTGGACTCCTGGGCACTGCAAAATTGTAATTTCGCCTGATGAGTCATCTATCACACGTCATTTTCTACATTCAGACAATAAAACAAAGGATGCCTTTAACACACAATTTTAGCAGCTGTTAAACATGGTGGGGGACTGGCAGCCATGTCATAGTGGTAAATACTATTGAAACTGATTTGCAGTGGGTTAAATTGTTTTTTTGGGGGTCTCTTCCATGTACAGGGATATTCTTGCATATTGATGTTGAGCATAATGTGCGAGTTATTTCTTATTTATCAAATAAATTAGGCTACTTGTAGCTTTATTCGTTGAAAAATGGTGCAATATACCCCAACACGTATATCAAAATGATAGCAGGTGAATACGGATGCATGGTTATGAAAAGGCATACACAGTGCAGTTATGTACATGTGGAGACTTTCTGCTAGTGCAGATGGACCAATTGCATTTTTGATCTATATGAAATGTTGAGGAAAACTGATGGCATTGTGAATGTTTGATCAAGTCTTATGAATAAACAATACAAATCGATATGGTTTTGAGTGAAAATATTTTCTCAGTAGCTCTGTTCTACTGAGAACACACTCATAGCATCATAAACCTGCTCCCATAGACTGATCCAAAAGCCATTTTAATTAATAATAATAATAATAATAATAATTTCATGATTATTTATTATTAATTTAATGGAGAAGGCAAGTCCGTAATGGAGTGTGACTGTGACATCTGTGTCTGCGTAAGTGCTCGGTGAAGAGCATTACAGATGTCTATTTACAACATGTTTTTTAAGCGTTGATCGTTGTAGCCAATCACAGACATATCTGTTGAGTGTATGTGAACACAATGGCCAATCAGAGATGTTTGAGAATCTGCTCAACAGCGCTCAGAATGCTTGGGGGAAATGCTGGTATCATCAATTATTTTTCAGTACTGTCTTGGTACCGTTGATAGGTTTGACAACACTATTACAAAATCACACCACAAAGTCATTTTTTCACATTTAAACGAAAGTATATAAAAGCCTGTCGAGAATAATGTAGAAGCTGTTTTCATTGGTTATGACCACATAAATTACACTGTAGTAGACTACAGCATGATCGCTGACCTTTGGACAGCTCTGATTCAGTATCCTAGTGCCTACTGCTCCTCATTACTTTCAAGGTGACACATGCTGCTGTGACGATGATGCACAGCTGCTGATAGGAAATGTTCTCAAAAGAAAAAATGATTCCTGGAAAATGGGATTACACATTACAGCAACCATTTATCCCATGGTGACAGCCTTTAGATTAAGTTTGTGAAGTGATCTGTTTATTTTTGTGTATGTGATGATTTGCTGTAGCTGAGAGGGGGATAATTGTAATGCTTAATACACAGAACACTGTGCATGTAAAAAATATAAATGCACAATACGTTTGAGGCAACATTTCAAAGTTTTATGCTAAACCATGTTTTAAATGTAACATATTGATGATGCTAATAGAGTATTAATGATTGAAGCTTTTTTTCTTTTCGAAACATGTTTACTGTTATATCATGTACAAATACATTTGACAGATCTTTAAGTTAGCTTCTCACTTGTTTCTCTTATTGAATCACTTGGAAATTACTAGCCTTTTTGATAGACACTGTGAATCATTATCAGAAGATAAAAGCAGATTACAATTAATTGTTCAGTGCATTTCTAAGAGAAAAAGAAATCTGCTTGTTTAAGGCTGAATCTGCAGAAATCCATGTCTACGAATGGAAAATGAGAAAAACAAAACTGAGAGGTCTAGCCGTGGAAACAGCTTGCAGCATAAATTAAGATTCCATTTCTAGCACAAGAGCCATTGCCCTAAGCATTGTTACCTTTTTTCCCTTTTCCCCCCTTCTTTTTTGTTCTTGTATCCGGAAATGATTTGTTGCTTGACAAGTCAAGAGTATTCACTATTTCAAAAGATTGATTTTTCGCTCCCAATCAGGTGCCAGCTGGCAGTCAGAAGCAATTGACTGCCAGAAGCTTCAAGGGTTGTAGAGGACTGAAAGTCAATGACTGTGTTCATGGCTCACTTCCCCTATCGCCTTATTATTTTATCTGTATTTTACTTTTTAACCAACTTCATCCCATCATTTCATTCCTATTTTGTTTCTTTTGAATGCATTTATTCGTAGGGAGGAATGTACTTTCTCCATGACTTACTCTTTATATTTTCTTTAATATTTTCTGTATTTTACTATTTTTAAAGGGTCATTTCCCCCCCCAAATTAAAATTTGGTCATCATTTACTCACACTGTTTCCCGTAAAACTTTCATAATCGTAACACAAATGAAGATATTTTTAATAAAATGTGAGTGACTTCTGTACCTCCGTTGACACCTATGCAACTACCACTTTGATGCTTCAAAAAGTTCATTAAGAGATCATAATAATCAAGCTTAGCGTCGGTTCTGGCAGGTCACGTGAGTCAAGCTCGTATCCGCTGACTTCCAGGTGACTCACGTCTACCTATAGGAATACAACTCCAATCACGGCATCAATTTATAGCTATCGTACATCTCAGGAGCTAATTATATCGCGAATTCGACAGTCAAAACTGAATCATCTCTCTAAGAATTGCGCAATCCGGAATTTAGTGAGAGGGATTTGTTTCCCATATATGGATTTCATTTTTGAACACGCAAATTCGCTGCATTGATCATAAGTCACTTGATTTGAAAGTGACTAAGTTAGCATTGCTTTTCGCATCGCTGCAATTTGACATGCACTCGCTGAAGTTATACTAATAACTAATAATAACTCAAGAACAAATTCAGATGGATCTGCACTCCCCGCATAAAGAAGGATATCAAAAGAAGATCAAGCATATATCTACGTCACAGCCGACTATTTCACTCTCTATTTATCTCTAGATGTTTTCACTAAGCTAAGTTTCTTTTAATGCTGTGTTGCGTTCGTACTAGGCTTTTGCGAAAGGATTGGCAATGTGCGTTACTTATCTGTTGTCATTGGCAACTTCCTTGATCACTTTGTTTGTATTGCGCTCAGATTCAAGCAGCTTTGCCGTGGGGACATGGAAACAATGATTCGTGGTGCAAATAGAATTATACTGCTGTGGAGCAGCTCATAGTAACATAGTTGCCATTGGAAAAAAGCTTGTTCTTAAAGCTATAGTTGCCATTTGAAACTCACTGTTCTTAAAGCTATAGTTGCTAATGAATACACTGTTCTTAAAGCTATGCTTGCTTTTAGATACATGCTTGTACTTAAAGCCAGTTGCTATTGGAAACACGCTGTTCTAAAGGTTACCTAGTTGCTATTGGGAACAAGCTGTTCTTAAGACTGTTTAGTTGCTACGGAAGGCAAATGTATTTAAAAAAAGTGACCTAAGCTCCTAGTGTTACTGCTGCATTACTATAAGCACATGCTTTACGTTCTTTATGCTATCTGGTAATATTGCAACTTTCTGTGTTAAGTTAGCAATTTTCTGCGGCTAAAAACGTATCCAGAGTATTGTAACATGCTTGTCATTAAATAATGATTAAATTAAAGTAATTAAAAAATAACAAATTCTAAAATTCATCACAGAGGTCTCTTATTCATCACTAACAACGTCGTAGCTTGATGATGCCATTAAGGAGTGTGGAATCATTGCAGTCGTCATCATCACTTTCACAGTAAAGGAATCAGCCCGACGGTAGCAGAAATCATGTTTATGATGAAGAAGAACACTGTATCTCATTGCTTAACGGCATGTTGCATCTAATTAAGAGCTATTGCTGCCGGTGTATGCTTCCCCGACCAGACTTCCACTAGTTTAATACTAGTCTGTGACTATACAACATGCTGCTTGTATAAGATTGGCTGCCGCTAGAGATGTAACCTTCTCCCAATAGATCCTTCTCTTTACGTGTTGCATGTTGCATGTTAATGTCACAATGGGTATTCAGAACTATGCTACAATGTGTATGCTTCCCCGAAAAAAATACTAGCTAATGTAGTTCTGTTATAACACAACATGCTTGTTGTATCAGATTTGCTGCCACTGGGGGTATAAGCTTCCCCCAATAATAATAATAATGATAATAATAAAAATCCTAGTTTATGTATTAGACAATGGTTGTATGCTTCCATGATCAGACTACCACTAGCCTGTGAGTATACAACATGCTTGTTGCCACACAGGGTGTAAAGTTCAGTATAGTGACGCATTTCCAAGTAAAGAGGAATCCCCATCTCTCATCTCTAGCTAACAGCTGTTTGTCTGTCGCAAGGGAGGATTGTTTGCCCAAGTTGCCAACTGATGCAGCAGAGAAGGACACCATTCTAGAAGAGAATCCACATTCACATTCTAAGTAAACATTAAAAGACAACTTGCACGGATGATGGTTTACCATAAGACTACAGACAAAAAGCATGCACATCTGCACATGCGTGAGAGGAATAACTGTCAACACCAGCAGGTGGTAGTAGCATTCATCACTCAAAAGAACTGAAACTTAACAGATACAAACCATAAGCAAGCAGTGATGATTCATTTTGATGACTCAGTCTTCACTTTCTTCATTCCAGATGCCATGCCATTCATGGATATGCTTGTTGTTGCTAAGTTTTTTTTGGGGCAACATTCTTGTTGCTATGGCTTATGTAGGTATTGGCATAAAAGAGGAGCGACGATAGTGAAGGACGAGAGAGGACCAAGCCTGGATTTCTCTTTCGTCCTTCACTGTCGTCGCTCCTCTTTTATGCTTCCGGAGCTCCTCCATGAGAGATACGAGACCGGTGCAGCGAGCAGCTGAAGCTCATTAGCAATCACGTCACCGGCCTCGCGGCGTTCCCGCACGGCTCTCTCCCGCCCTGCTCGTCACAGACGCCTATCACAGCATTAATATATAGCTCTTCAGTATTATCAGCAGCTATCGCAGTTCTCAGGCGGTAATTACCCTCCTCCCTCCCCAGCTCCTCCTCTCTTCAGTCAGGATTGGCCTTATGATTCCCCTTGAATCAGACTAAATCTTGAAAAATGTGTACATGTTAAATATTGACATTAATGATATCTAAATGTTTGTTCTGTTCTGTTTACCCTAAGGTGGATTTTTGCCGCTCTCCCTACTCTTATGCATGGCTGCATAGATGCACAGGGATTTCTTGCCCAGAACAGAATCATACCACCAATACAAACTCTATGCCATTATCAAACATATTTGACAATAGTGGTCCTGACAGAACTAATCCATATTAGTCAAAATTTTCTGAAGAGACACAATCACTTTATATAATGAACATTTAATTTTAAATGAGTTTTATTCACATATAAACATTCATCAACGCACACATCAGTAACAGAGGCTCATGTGAATAAAAGCTTAAATTTAGTCTGCATCAAATAAAGCTATCATGTTTCTTCAGAATATTTGGACTAAACCACTCAATTAATAGTTTTACGATGTCTTTATGAACTTTTTGAAGCATCAAAGCGGTAGTTGCATAGCTGTCAACAGAGGTACAGAAATCGCTCAGATTTTATTAAAAATATCTTCATTTGTGTTCCGAAGATGAACAAAATTCTTACGGTTTGGGAACAACAGGAGGGTTAGTAAGTGATAATAGAATTTTAATTTTTGGGTGAACTAATTCTAGTCCTTTAATTCTATTTAATTTCTTATAATATTAAACGCAAGCTCACCACAGTAATATTCAAAATTATGTCAAACTTATATCTGTGCTGATATGTCTCTCTGAAAATATTTCTTCAGGCCTTGAATATACAGTCATCTGGTAAGTGCAGTAATACAATGACAAATGTGTGATTCAGCTTGACCATATATTTTAGCCTCAGTAGCTGCAGTCAGTGAAGGGTGGTGGTGAGCCTGCTGTTACTGTGTTACTCTGCTTTCTCTGACGTGAAAATGTTATGAGACTGGACAAAGATATATTGGTTAGGGGTGTGATGAGATCACGTGCCTCAAGATCTCATGATATTAAATGTGACAAGATTTCTCGTTGGGTGAAAAACTTGCGATATCGCCATGACAGAGCAGGAGGGGGAACACTACTTCTACAGTCGTGGCCAAAAGTTTTGAGGATTACATAAATATTAATTTTCACAAAGTTTGCTGCTAAACTGCTTTTAGATCTTTGTTTCAGTTGTTTCTGTGATGTACTGAAATATAATTACAACCACTTCATACATTTCAAAGGCTTTTATCGACAATTACATGACATTTATGCAAAGAGTCAGTATTTGCAGTGTTGGCCGTTCTTTTTCAGGACCTCTGCAATTCGACTGGGCATGCTCTCAATCAACTTCTGGGCCAAATCCTGACTGATAGCAACTCATTCTTTCATAATCACTTCTTGGAGTTTGTCCGAATTAGTGGGTTTTTGTTTGTCCACCCCGCCTCTTGAGGATTGACCACAAGTTCTCAATGGGATTAAGATCTGGGGAGTTTCCAGGCCATGGACCCAAAATTTCAACGTTCTGGTCCCCGAGCCACTTAGTTATCACTTTTGCCTTATGGCACGGTGCTCCATCGTGCTGGAAAATGCATTGTTCTTCACCAAACTGTTGTTGGATTGTTGGCAGAAGTTGCTGTTGGAGGGTGTTTTGGTACCATTCTTTATTCATGGCTGTGTTTTTGGGCAGGATTGTGAGTGAGCCCACTCCCGTGGATGAGAAGCAACCCCACACATGAATGGTCTCAGGATGCTTTACTGTTGGCATGACACAGGACTGATGGTAGCGCTCACCTTTTCTTCTCCTGACTAGACTTTTTCCAGATGCCCCAAACCATCGGAAAGGGGCTTCATCGGAGAATATGACTTTGCCCCAGTCCTCAGCGGTCCATTCACGATACTTTCTGCTGAAGATCAATCTGTCCCTGATGTTTTTTTTGGAGAGAAGTGGCTTCTTTGCTGCCCTTCTTGACATCAGGCCATCTTCCAAAAGTCTTGGCCTCACTGTGCATGCAGATGCGCTCACACCTGCCTGCTGCCATTCCTGAGCAAGCTCTGCACTGGTGGCACTCCGATCCCGCAGCTGAATCCTCTTTAGGAGACCATCCTGGCACTTGCTGGACTTTCCTGGACGCCCTGAAGCCTTCTTTACAAGAATTGAACCTCTTTCCTTGAAGTTGCTGATGATCCTATTGTTGATTTAGGTGCAATCTTAGTAGCCACAATATCCTTGCCTGTGAAGCCATTTTTATGCAACGCAATGATGGCTGCGCGCGTTTCTTTGCAGGTCACCGTGGTTAACAATGGAAGAACAACGATTTCAAGCATCACCCTCCTTTTAACATGTCAAGTCTGCCATTCTAACCCAATCAGCCTGACATAATGATCTCCAGCCTTGTGCTCGCCAACATTCTCACCTGAGTTAACAAGACGATTACTGAAATGATCTCAGCAGGTCCTTTAATGACAGCAATGAAATGCAGTGGAAAGGGTTTTTTGGGATTAAGTTAATTTTCATGGCAAAGAAGGACTATGCAATTCATCTGATCACTCTTCATAACATTCTGGAGTATATGCAAATTGCTATTATAAAAACTTAAGCAGCAACTTTTATAATTTCCAATATTTATATAATTCTCAAAACTTTTGGCCACGACTGTACATTACATTAGGTTGCCCACTGTGGCACTGCCTCCACTGTCATTTTGCTTTTTTATAGAAATAAAAACCATTTGATTCATTTGGATAACGTTTGCTTCAATTGTGAAATACCGTAAATGTCTACGCTGCTCATCCAGCATGAGCTGCAGTGCAGCAGGAATCACAGTTCACTGATCAGGTGACAAGAGTAAGGCGAGATAACGGACAAGACATTGGCAGTAGAAAATGTGTTGCTCAACAGAGACTTAGCCTCTCATAAATTCTGTCTTGATTTTGTATAATGCGCGGTCAGCACCGCCACTCCCTATAAACAGAGTATGTACGACCACGAATTCTAAATCGAAAGTAATTGAATTTGTGGAAAGGTGTTCAATTAGGAGGTCACAGAACCTCACTCAAAAGTTCTAGAAGCTCATAATTCATGTACAGTAAGGTCTGAAGGTGAAATCATATAAGAGACAAGCCATGTTGAGTTTGTGGTAAAAGATGCTTGAGTATTGTTGTCTTTCAATGACAGACTATTTTTCCAATCGTGAATTTTGTGATTTAGGATTTCTTGAAAATACACAATTAGAAAGAAATGAGAATAACAAGTTGATGTCTTTAATAGCATTAAACATGAAATGACAATTTATCTGGATGTAGGAAGAAATTCACAATCTCACAATCTTAAGAAGATTCTTTTAAAAATGCTTTTATCTGAAAAGAAAATATTACTGACATCTGTACAGTGAAATTGAATTAGATTAAAAAAAAAAAAGTCATCTTTTGTTCTCGTGGACCCAATCTCATGTCTCGTCTCATGGGCTAATTATCCTATTGGGTTTTTCTTGAGAAAGTCTGTTTGGAATTCTGGTAATAGCTTTAAATGCTTATTTGTTGATTCATATTTTATTATCTGAGCCATCTCTTTACACATAATGCATGTAATTTTTTTTCCCACAACATCATTGGTGGTACACATCACTGCTTATAATAAACCCAAAATCTTGTCTGTGCATGTCAGTAATATAAAAATGTTACAAAGATTTTTTATATATATATATATATATATTATATTAATATACATTTTTTAACTACCATTTTATTGTTATGAGAAGTAAACACTGATGTCATTAAATATTAACTGGGTTATTTCTAAGGCTCACTTGACTTTGTTCTAAATCATGTTATTCAGAGGTGCTTTCAAACAAAAACACAACTTCTGTATCAAACATGGCCTTATAAATAACTATTTTGTCCAGTCATTACATGCTCATTAACTTTTACCTAATTTTTCACTGATGCACCGCAGGCAACATAATTTCATTTTTTACAATCTTTTTGCTTAAGATGCTCTCAGTCAAGATAATCTCGAATGGAGCTATTCATGTTCTGCGTCATCTGACATTCAACACAATTAAGTCTAAACAGCACTAAATACTAATATAGCAGCTCAAGTAATTTATGACCATAGACCATCATGTCTGTAGGATTCTGTGCTGATTTTTTATAGACTTCGTGTGACATTTATTTTTTGTTTTGTTCAGACTTTAATTGTACATTATATGTGAAAATATTTTATAAAGTGCTTCTCTTTACGGCTGCGAAAGCATGATAATGCATTCGTAGAATAGATGAATTGCACAGATCAATTTACCTGAACTCTAAAAATACTCAAAGAAAACACATGGTCCCCTCCGTTTGTTTGCCAAAGTGCAAAGCGGTTCTGACATTTGGGATTTTACTAAGCACATTACGTAGCTTGACAGTACATGAAGGGTTGGTCTAATTAAGCGCTAAAGCTCTTGTTTCAAAGGTCAATTTTCGTGGATGATCTGCCTCCCTTGGCACTGATTAGATGTCTTTTGTCTGCAAAACCTCCGCAGTAACACCCCCTTCACTGCTCTCCATGTCTTGACAGGATTCCTGAAATGAGTGGTGTAGGTGGCAGTGCCATTTCATCACTGCTCTGATGATGAATCAGAGAGGTCTGAGAACCGATAAGCAGTTACCAAATGTAATGGTTAAAAGGAGAACTGCATTCTTGGGTGTCACCAGCTCTGGCCCACATGAGGAACCCATGTGGCTGGTTGCTATGGTGAAAAATCATGGTGGAGATGGGAGTTGACAGTAGGAAGCATGGCTGTGGGCAATAAGACTGCCTTCAGTAATTAGAATCCACTCTCAGCACTGAGGTGTGTGAAGAGACGGATTGTGACAGCTTTTATATGTGAACTTGATGTTGCAATACTTTGTAAATAGGTCATTTTTGATAGGATGTATGTCTATGTGAGGAAATATCCAAAATCATGAATGCTGCTATAAAGAGTTATTTATAAATTAATTGTAAATAAATTATTATAAATAAAAGGGCTGTTGATTTAACACATTATTTAGATTAAAAATGAATTACAGTGAATTAATTAATTAATTAGTTAAGGAAAAATGAATGATGAATATGAGGGCAACAACTGCTTGTTGGAGCCTATAGAATGCAGTTAGAACGTGCCTAAAATTCAAGATATGGGGCAAAAAATGCCCCTGTTTGAGTTGTTAGGCTTGTTTGAAATGCATCAAACCGATTGGCGTATGACAGCAAAGTACAGCAAGAGCGATTGAAGAGCACGAGGAGACGATCTCGCGGTACTTTGATGTCATACGCCATTTGGTCTGCGCAGTGCCAATGCATCTCGAACAAGCCTTCTGTCTCATATTTACAATGTCACATGAGAGCTTCTATTTTCTATTCAGAATAGCACGAGCAAATGTGATATTGAATTTACACAACAGTTCAATAAAGAAGTTATTGTTATTTTAGACACAATGTTGTCTGTTTTGCTAAATTTTGCCAATGAAAATATATTGACAAAGCAGAACTGTTCATCTCCGAGCATGTACACTGCGCTATTTCATTTCTGAATCCGCGTTTTGAACGAATCGGGTGAACCCATGGTTGAACCATGAAGCTCTACACAGAGTGACCGGTGTATGACATCAAAGTACAGTGAGAAAACATACGGAGCCGTCTGCTCTCTAATCGCTCTCATTCAAGATGCAACAGTGCTGCGCAGACCGATCAGCGCAACATCAAAGTACAGCGAGAGCGTTTGGAGAGCATTGTCACCACTCGATATGTACCGAAAACACGATTTGCGAAAATGTATGTACTTCCTGTCTGAAGTATGTTGAAAGAATTTACAGCCGTTGTTATTTGACGCTACCTGATTCGTATCGGAAATAGTTCTTTTCTAGCGATTCTTTTGACATTACATACACTTTTTTTGTTCAAATATATCAGTGTTTTTTACATCAATGTAAATTAAAATGGTGTAAATGAAATTGATTAAATAAAAGGAAAAATTAAATACTATTAAACTTAACAGTTTACATCTCCTTGACCCCATTTGGGAAATACAGATGTGTATATAAGTGTGTGTGTTTTGAATTTAATTTTCTAAAGATATGTTATATTTATTTCAGCATAATTTAACAAATGTCTACATTTAAGAAACACACAGGATACTTTTATTTATTCATAAATGAACCCATTCCTTCCATCTTTCATTCATTCACTCACTCACTCACTAAGTCATTTGTTTACTCACTCCCTAACTCCTTACTTCCTTCCCTCCTTCCCCCTTCCCTCTCTCTCTCCCTCCCTCCTTCTCTCTCTCCCCCACTCCCTCCATCCTTCCCTCTCTCTCCTTCCCTCTCTCTCTCCCTCTCTTCTTCCCTCTGTCTCTCCCTCCATCCTTCCCTCTCTCCTTACCTCCTTCCCCCTTTCCTCTCTCTCTCCCTCTCTTCCTCCCTCTCTTCCTCCCTCCCTCCTTTTCTCCCTCCCTCCTTCTCTCTCTCTCCCCACTCCCCACTGTTTCTCTAAGGGAAACAGTGCTTGAATGGGCCTTGCATACCGTCACTTCCCGACATGTTGCATGTGTTCTTCAGGAGCACGTTTTGAACTGAGCACTGAAGGGAAACATCTATGGTTGATGTTTTGGTTGATCAAGGTTTATCAGTGAGAGATGTATTCATTCCAGTTTTGCTGCTGTCTAACCAATCAAAAAAAGTTATCCTTTCCAGTGTACCTCAGTTTATTCCAAATGATACCAAATTTTGCGTCATGGAAAATGAATGGGGACTGATAAAAAATGATTTCCGCTTGGTTTAAAAAACCCAGAATTAAAACATATCATGTTATTCAGACGTCACATGTACATGATTTTAAATGCTGAATCTCAAAACCTGGAATTTGCTGTAAATCTGACATTAAATGGGAAAGATTATTTGATCTTCATCCCTGTTGACTCAAAAATCTAACCTTTCATCGAAGGAAAAGAAATGAAAGTGGAAGGAAAATCACATTATGAAATAAATGTTTTTCTACAAAACATGTCGGCCGCAATTTTGGCACCCCAATAATTTTTTGAGTAAAATATCTTTGAAGTATGTGACTATTCATATTTACATTTTTTAGCACACCAGGGTGATCATGAACATGAATTTGTCCGGCCATGACTTCCTGTTCCACAAGAGTATAAACATGAAGAAACACAAAGGCCAAATTCCCGTAATCATTCATTACAAAAGATTGTTGAGCTTCACAAAATAGAAAGTGGCTGTAAGAAAATAGCTAAAGCATTGAAAATCTCCATTTCCACTATCAGGGCAATAATTAAAAAGTTCCAATCAACTAAAGATGTTACAAATCTGCCTGGAAGAGGACGTGTGTCTATATCGTCCTAATGCACAGAGAGGAGAAGAGTTTGAGTGGCCAAAGACTCTCCAAGGATCACAGCTGGAGAACTGCAAAGATTAGTTGAGACTTGAGACTTGAGTCTCAGAAAGCCTAAAAAAAAAAAAAGATCAAACAGCACCTACATCCCCACAAGTTGTTCGGAAGGGTTTCAAGAAAAAACCTCTTCTCTCATCCAGAAACAATCTCCAGCATATTCAGTTGTCAGACAAGACTGAAACTTCAAATGGGACCACCTTCCATGGTCAGATGAAACTAAAAAAATTAGCTTTTTGGCAGCAAACCAACCAGATTGGTTTGGTGCACGCAGGGATAAAATGTACCCCATGCCCACGGTTAAATATACTGCTGGATCCTTAATGTTGTGGCCCTATTTTTCTGCTGGAGGTCCTGGACATCTTCTTCAGATACATGGTGTTCTGGATTGTATCAAACACCTACAAATAAAAAATCTAAACCTGACCGCTTCTGCTAGAAACCCTATAACGGGCAATCAGGACAATGATCCAAAACAAACATCAAAACCAACACAAAAATGTGTCACTGAGCACAAAATTAAGCTTCTGCCACGGCTGTCCCAGTCCCCCGACCTGAACCCTAAAGAAAATCATTGGAGTGAACTGAAGAGAAGAAGCACCAACATGGAGCGGAGAATCTGAAGGATCTGTAGAGATTGTGAATGAAGGAATGGGTCTGATCTCTCATCAGGTGTTCGCCAAACTCATCGGGCATTATAAGTGAAAACTCAGAGCTGTTATCTTGGCAAAAGGAGTTTACAAAAAGTACCAAATAAAAGGTTGCCAGTAATTGTGTCCCCCCCCCACACTTTTAAGAAGAAAGAATGTTAAGAAAGTTAAAGCAATGCCTTTTTGATCACAAACAAAAACACCTGGTTTGTTGTGCTTACTTGTTGGGCGGCATAAAATAGTAATAACTGTAATAATAATTTTACTTTACAGAAAATGTTTGTTTTGGGTAAAATGCAGACTTTCTATAAGTCATTATAAAGGGACACTTTACTACACTACACTTGAGAAAACTAGATAAAAAAAGTTTGTAAACAAACGTTAAGTTGGCTTGAAAAGGCATAGCCAGAAAGTTTGAAATAGTTTTAAAACATGAAGTGATGTTTGGCGCATTTTGCTTTTCAAATGCACAGCATAATTAACTCAAGCAGTCCTTGCAGAGACCATATACATAAACAATGTGAAGTTTATGTAACAATAACACGTTAACTAATGTGAGAAAAAATTACTTGCATCCACAAGCGTTCTTCTAAATTCAAGGCTTATTCCACACAGTGCGTCTTCTAAACTCAATGAAAAGCAGAGGAATGATGAAGCTTGATGCTTTGATTATCGAGGTGATGGGGGCGTTTACAGGTTAGCGTGGCTCATATGGATGATTAGTGTGTAGCTGCACAGTGCGTGGGTGTGGTCACATGAAAGATGATGAGCAGAGACCTGTACCTGTTGTTGGATTCATACAGATCACATGAACAGAGGATATTTATTTTTCAGATTAATTATCATGCTTTATAAAGACATAGCTTTCATATCTGTGTGGTAAATATTCGCTAAGTTACAGTTCATTTTCAGACCCATTTCAGAATAGACTTCAGTGACACGGCAGAGCGTGCATCCTTTTTGTTTTCTTTATTTTGCAAAATGCACAACATTTTGTTTTTATTTTGAGTGTACACAAATAAAAGAAGACACTTCACAGTTTTGAATTATGTGTAACGCTTATTTGTATGACCAAAATTGAGTATTTTCAGTTTCTTTCGCATTGATAAGAAAAGAAGCGAGCTAGTTGCACCCGGTGCAACCGCCAACCCTAGGAGGTTAAGTGCAGCGATTCACCCCTCTGTTCTTTGGTGCAAAAGAACAGATTTCCCTAAAAGAGCAAGTGCAGGCAGCCAGTGTCTTTTTATCTGGATGCAGTCGTTTCCTGTCTTCATCTGATGGCCACTATCTCTGTTTCACAAGTCTGAGCTATGAGCATGCTGAGAAAGCGTTCATGGATGGTTCATGCTCTCACTCCTGGTTTTCGGACCTGACCTAGCCCCTGCATCCTGATCGCACCCTGCCTGTTTACATGGACCACACACAGAGCTTCAGAAGTTCTGAGCAGCTCTTTGTCTGCTTTGGAGGTCATGAGAAGGGAAAGGATGTCTCCAAACAGAGGCTGGCTCAATGGATAGTGGATGCCATCGCCTTGGTGTATCAATCCCAAGGTGAGCCATGTCCCCTTGGAGTGAGGGTTCACTCCACTCTGGGTCTTGCCTCCTCTTGTGTGTAGGCACGTGGCACCTCTCTGGCAGACATATGCAGAACTGCGGGCTGGGCGACACCTAAAACCTTTGCAAGATTTTAAAATATCTGGGTGGAGCCGGTTTCTTTACGTGTTATTATTATTGTTATCATTATTATTATTATTGCGATTAAAAATCTCTTTTACAAGAGCATCCTTGCCGAGACTGACAGCAACACAGCTCACGTGGGTTTAAAAACTAACAGATAACATACTACATACATACATACATACACACACAAGCACAATACATTGATAAAATATACAGTAAAAAAGAAAATCAATTCATAATTAGTCAAAACAACTACAGCCCGATGTTTCTGTCTCCAAGTCATATAAAATCCTTTTAAAATTGTCCAGTGAAACCAGCTCCCTAAGTTAGTTGGTAACAAATTATTCCAGGCGGAGGGAGCAGCAAATTTAAATGCCCTCTTCCCCAATTCAGTAGGTACTCCTGGAACAGACAGTAAGACAAATTCCTGGGACCGAAGGCTATAGCTTCCAGCATGTGTTTTTTTTTTTTTTTTTTTTTTTTGCAAATATGAGCATGAAGATGTGAAGAGAGTAGACCCAAGATAGATTCACAAATAAAAACATGCCCGAGTGTTTTAGTCTACGTATAGACAACGCATCCAACCTGAGCATACAACACACAACGAGTGAGAGTTTTGAAATTTGTTATGAACCTCAATGCACCATGATAAACAGTATATATATATATATATATATATATATATATAACATCACCATAGTCTAGTACAGAAATAAAAGTGGAGGTTACAGGCCTCTTTTTAGCCTCGACGGAAAGGAAAGATTTGAGTCTAAATAGAAACCCAATTTCACTTTCAATCTTTTCGCCAATTGCTGAACAAAGGAGAGAGCATCATCAATTAAAATCCTGAGATACCTATACTGAGACACAAACTCAATCTTCCATCCATGAGAAGTAGTAATAGAAGGAAGATTATGATGGATTGATTTTGATTTAGAAAACATTAATTTTGTTTTTTCCACATTTACTACTAATTTTAATTCAAATAAGTTACGCTGAACAGTATTAAAAGAAAGCTGTAACTGAGAAAGTGCCAGATTAGGTGTGAGTGCTGAACTATATATAACTGTATCATCAGCAAAATAATGAAAACTTAAAGTATGAACATTTTGATCAATATTATTTATATACTGAATATATAGTAAATAAGAGTGGTCCTAGGACTGACCCCTGTGGCACACCTTTAGTTACATTAATGAACAAGAACTGAAACCTTCTGCCTGTACACACTGAGATCTATTTGAAAGATAATTATTAAACCAACCAATAGCGTTTTTAGATAATCCAATACTGACGAGTCATTGGATCAGTATGGTATGATCAACGGTATCAAATACTTTGGATAGATCAAGCTTGCACAGTGCTTCTTGTTATCAACAGATTCAGTAAGATCATTTTGTGCTTTTAAGTCTGCTGTAGTTGTACTTTGTTGTTTTATAAAACCAGACTGAGAATCAAACAAGATTTGAAACAGAAAGAAAGTCCTTCGGTTGATTGTTGACATATGTCTCAAGAACTTTGGCCAGGACAGACAGCTTGGAAATGGGCCGGTAATTATTTGGCTGTGTAGGATCTCCACTTTTAAACAGGGAAAGAACAAAAGCTGATTTCCATATAAGTGGAATTTCATTTAAGATAAGAGCAAGGTTAAAAATATAAGTGAGAGGTGGGGCTATAACATCAGCTGCTACCTTTAAAAAGTAAGGTTCCAATTTATCAGGACCTGCCTATTTTGAAACATCTAAAGAAATTGCAATTGGTGAAAACTTGAAAGATTGACTAGACACAAAACTCTCTGACTGCACAATAGACGGATTAACATGAGCACCATTAATTTAATCAAATAAACCAACAAACAAACAAAATAAAAACAGAACTATAAAGTGTTTGTTAAAACAATTGAGCATTTTTACTCTATTGAGTAATTGTATGATAGTCCCTCATAATACCTGATGTAAATTCTATACCTTTATTATTTTCAGTTAGTGATTTAACAGTTTTCCAAAGTTTAGATTAATTATTTAGATTTTTAGATGTTTGTATAAGGAAATTGACAGCATTAGCTTTTCTGACTGCAAACGCGCATGCGTTGTGCCATCATCTGAAATCAAGCCAATCTGAATTTGAATCTGTTTATAGCTTTTTTCCATGCCAGGTTGCGTTTGTGAAGCATATTTGATAGAAGAGGGGAAAGCCATGGATTATTCCGACACTTCACCCTGTACCAGTGTGTTGGGTACAAAGAGGTTGTGTGTGGGAAGGCTGGCTCGGTGTCTCGCTTGCAGTGCCATTCTGGGGGTATACGAGCACTTTCTTTGCTCTTCAAGTTAGTTCCTCACTTGGCGAACCCTGGATCTAGTTCCTCTGAATGTCCTTCGGCTGTCAGATGTGGAGAGGGCGCTAGGCGATAGGCCCAGTACTCGAGTTGCGTGCCCATTCAGTCAGCCCTTGTGCTGGGCTAGAAGCCCATATTCTATGTTTCTTTTTTGGTAGTCCCATTGGTAGTGTATTGTTCCATGATACAGTTTCCCTCTCCATAAACCCATGACTTTCCCTGGGTAGATTTGTTCTGCCCCATCTCTGCATCTTTAGTAGTTCCATTCCTTTTAGGCAAGACATACTGCAGAGACCTTTCCATATGTAGCACTGCCCATTGGGTCAGTCCATATGTGTGTTTCCACATGCTCCTCCCTACGGGTAGAATGTGGCCTCCGTAGCGTCCCTCTCCATTGGACTAGGCACGCTTCCCCAGGATTAACAACACTGGTCATGGCTGACAATTTTTTTTTTTTTGAGTTGAGTTGAGATCCAAAGCACTCTTCCCGTTTAACAACTTAGAAGAACAACAGCTACGACCATCTCCATGATAAGTCTGAACTACCGCTGAATGGTCGGGATCCCTGTCTTGCCTCCTTAGCATAAACCTGAATCCGTGAGTTGCTGGCTGGTTTATATATCTGTATGTCTGAATAGGAGCGGCTCTTGGGTCATGCAAATCTCGCTAGCCAATATTCATTGGCAAGTTTTCTTTCTAGTCTGAGGTGATTAAGGCTCCCAAGTGAGACCCTTATGCATCAATATCGATCTAACGTCTTCGTTCCCTCCTTCAGGGAATAAGGGTTAATAACCGAGACGTTCATTTTTATCAAGGAAAAAGTCTCCCATCTAATGTTGTAAACATACCGGGAGCCCTCAGCTTGTTTTATTATTAAAGGTTAAAATGATTAGACATATAAATCTGCTTTGTGTGCTCACTACATTTCACAATGCCACCCAAACATCTTCAGTGATCTTCGCGTAAGTGAGGGTCAGCAGCTTATATACAGTGACCTTGCTCAGTGTGGGGAAAATGTGATTGATACAGACTGGTCCAATCAAGTTGTTGCAGGTCTTCGTTGGTTTAATTAAAATTTATTCCTTGTCATTACATGTGTTCGAAGTAATGAGGTGCTATGCATGCCGAATGGCGCATGACATCAAAATACCCCAGAGCATAGCTTTCTTCTCATGATTTTTGATGTCAAAAATCCAAACGGTCTGCACAGCATTTTGCTTTTTTAATTTGCCGTGAGATTTGCTTGAGAGCGTGAGACAGCCTGAAAGTGTCCCACGCCAAATGCATAAGTTGGCAACCCTGAATAAATGAATATATAATATTTGTTTATTTGTTAAACACATTGAAAAGGTTTCTGGCTGTAGTGGGCACTCGTACAATGTAAGCAATGGCATACAACCGAGTGAATGAGACGGAGGGAAGTTAGTAAAGGAAGGGCAGAAAAAAATGTGGACTTAAACATAGAACACCAACCTTGTTTAGCCAAGACTCTTAAAGGTATAGTTGATCATTATAATTCTATGGCTGTTTCTGCTATATATAAATCACTTTTAAACTGAACACAGGTCTCTTCAGGATTACTGCTTTAACTTTTTTGGAATTCTTGGAGAGAGGAGAGATTAACCATACATAGCCTCAGTTTACAGCACACAGCAGGGGTGCCCTAGTGGGAAAAAAATGAAAGCTCTTGAACGAGAAATTGTTGGAAAAAGCAGTCAAAGTACTACAGGTTTCATCTCCACTGACTCTTTCGAAAGAAATACATTTCTTCTATGCAATTTAGTGGAAGAACAAGGCCTTTGCCTTTTAAGGGTACAGTTCACTAGTCTAAATCATATGGATTCTCCTTTTGCTTTTTTCTTTGGACTTAAAAAATGCCAAGAGGACATAAGCATCTTCATGAAAATTAATTCTTTTGGTATTTCTTTTTATGAATAATTATATCGTTTAGAGCCATGTAATGGACTAGAAGCTGATGTACTTTTGAGGGACTTACCACAATTATCAAAGAAGGACAAGAAGGATCTTGAGAGTCCTTTAACAATGGCTGAACTTTCAAGAGCTGTCCAGGAGTTGAATTCTGGAAAGTCACCTGGTTTGGACAGTCTTCCAGCTGAGTTTTATAAAGCTTTTTGGAACAAAATCTTTTCAAAAGTCTTAACCAAAAGATTGTAGCTGTATAGACCTTATGTAGCCCACCGCCTTTCAGCACTGTGCTCATTGTATTCTGTCTTCTGGTTTATTTTTACACAGCATGAAGGTACGGATTCATGAATTTATGAAATTACGTAAATTACAATGCTACAAAACATGACAATGCTCATGATAGCTTCCATTAACTCTACAATAAGTAATTCCACTTCACCAGTGAATTACTCGTTGACAGCGAAAGTTAAAAAAAATTCTGAAGATGACTGTGGACTTGTTTTTCTAGTCCATAAGGTCTATATAAACTGTTATTCATAATGATAAAAAAAAAAACATAAGTCCTCTCTCTTTGGAACAAAAAAATCCTTTGATAGAGTGGACCGTCCTAGAGTAGACTCTTGAGGCTTTTGTATTGGGTTATCATTTTATGTCCTTTATTAAGCTCATGTATAGTGATATTTGTTGGGTCATTCTGTGTCGACTCAAACAGAGGTCATGGCATTTAATTCTAAAAGTATTCAAGATATATTAATATCCTTCTTTATTCTCATTCTTAATAAACTTTTTGTAATCTTCATTTTTAGGGCATTATATAGATCAGTTCCATATATATTGGAACCCCAAAGTAACTCCATGTCCAAATTGTTGAATTTTACCCATTTTCAATGGTCAAAAACCAAATTTAGGTAACTTTTTAAACAGCTTAAAGAACAAGTAACACTGAAACTACAAATCAGTATCTTGTTTCCCTTCAATCAAATCAGTTGAATATACTCACACCTCTCTGAGTGCAAATTAACATATTTCTGAAGATTACAAGTCTTTAATTCAAGAAGTCTTAAAGATATCTTAACCCTTAGGTGCTGTTCGGAGTCTTTTTGACCCCAAATAACATTTGCCGAAATAAAAAAATTAATTAAAAAAGTTATGTCCAAATGGCACGAGACCTGCAGTTGTCAACACTTTCTAGATCTACAAATAAATAAACAAATTGAAATGATCTATTTCTGGAGACATCAGATTCACCTTCAAAATCAAAAACAATGCAGGACACACATAGACAGAAATAAAGTTACACACTTTAAAACATCCACAATGCAAAATGATAATGCACACACACACACACACACACACACACACACAGAATCCATGTGCTATATTTGCTCATTTGTTATCGCTGTTCAGTTCATTGCATTCTGATGTTCATGTCGTGTATTTGTACTCAATATGTAATATAACCATTCATTTCTGTCCATTTTTGTTCTCTTTATTTAGTAACTGAAATATAGATTAAATTTGAATAATTATTTTAAATTGTGACGAAGCAAAGTCATCAGAATGGGGCTCCATCTGCAGTTTATTTGTAAAATCAGAGTCAGACAAGGCAGGGTCGATACACGACAGATACAACAGTGCAGGCAAGGTAGAAACAGTAACAGGGAGAGGCTAGGGTTCGAGACAGGCGCCGGACAGTCAATAATCAAATAAACAGGCAGGTATCAGGATAGGCAGCAAACATACAATAGTCCAGAGAACAGGCAAGGGTCAGGATAGGCAGCAAGGGTTCAATAAATGCAGTAACAATCCAGGTCGAAACAGAATATCAATGCACAGGAAATAACGCTCAGTAAGGATCGCAGAGTAGCAAATCAAGACTTCGCGGTGAGAGGGTGTGTTTTTATAGTGTGTGTAAATGCATATCAGGTGTATGTGCAATCAGTCCCAGGTATGGGGGCTTATGGGAAATGAAGTCCGAAACAGTTAATGTTCTGGTGAGGGCTCCGTCTGCTGATCCGCAGGATGGGGAGAGAGAGCCTCACCCGTAACAGAAATGATGTTTCAACAGATGTTTGAAATAAATGAAACTCTAAAGACTCCAATTTTTCTCTTTGTAACATCTTATACAGGTTTGACTCTAATCACCATTTTTTATAAAACAAAACGTTAACAAACAAAAATTACGTTTGTTTTTTTTTAAATGCTGTTACAAAATTACATTTTGTTACATGGGGTCTCTGGAACAGCACGAGTGTACACCCAAAACGAACATATGGGTTAGTGTCATTTTAGATTCTTGTTCTTATAACACTTCTCTTGGAGTCTTCTTTTGGAAGGACCTATATGGTTCAATTAAATAGATAGAGGGATGTCAATGTGGTAATGTGAATTTGAACTTTTGGTGGCTTTAGAAGCTGTTAAATGAACAAAATCCTTTCTCCCAAACATCTCTTGAACTGATTCAAATACAGATTCTTATAAATACACTTCGAGAGCAAGTTAATGTGCCTCAACCATTTTCAGGGGATGTTTGGTACTCAGAGAGGTGTGTTTATGTATGATTCTTTTGAGGGAAACAAGATACATTTCTAGTTCAAACATTATTCATTCTTCTTTAAATGCAATACGTATGGTTTTTGATAACTGAAAATGGGTAAAATTTAACAATTTGAAGATGGAGCTGCTTAGACATCCCCATTTCTATGGGACTGAACTAAATAGGGCCTTGAAAATAAGGATTTCAAAAGGAAATCTTTTTAAGAATGAGAATCTATACGGATATTAAGATATCTTGAATATTCTGAGTTACAGGCATGAAAACTTTGGAAAAGGAATATTTATTCATTCAGACAGATGTTCTATGAAATTGAGTTGATAGAGAAACAAGGTGAAACAGAATCTAAAAGGATCTTAACAAATCTTTCATACTTGAATTGAATTTGAATAACAGGCATGCAAACTTGTGCTAAAAACAAACAAACAAAAAAACACGAGAAGTGCTTTTTCCCATTTCTCTGTTGGCATATAATGCAATTAAGATTGCTAAAGTCAACAGATTTTACTAATAGACCTACTAATCTCTGTGTAAAAAATCAAATAATAATGTTACTATCTTTCTAAAGTCATTTTTACACCCCTCTAATCTGGATCCAAAAAAAAAAAATTGTCATTTTGTGACCCCCTTCTACAAAATAGTGTATTATATTTATTAACAAAGTCAAAAATTTGAGCCGGGGAAGTTTCCGAAATTTGGTTGATTGAACAAAGAGTGACCCTATAGCATGTTAAGAGTAAATTACACATTATCAGGGCACTATTCAGTGGCACGAGGAATAAGACTGTCTTTTTTGGTTTACTCTGAGCCTTTTTTTAAGTTTGCTGTGTTATTGGTGTTCCTAGCTACCCTAAAATTCCCCAAGTAAAACAGATGATGTAACTGATAATTAAGCTTGCAGATTATATTGATTAGTATAATTTCACATTTGAATTTTTTTCGGAAAGCTACCTCAGTGTGTATAAATTGGGAAAAATGTACTTTGTTGATGTGGGAATGGCATAGCTCAGGACCTCCTCAGTTGCCAAAGCAGTGTAAATGGGCCCAGTATGGTTTAAAAGTTATTGGCATTTATTTTGGAACTGACCAGTATATGGAAAGGAACCTGGAAGGAATGGTTGACTGGGCTATTGGTAAAATTCAGAAGGGGAAGTGAATTCTCCCACAGTTCTCATATAGAATAAAATGCCTGGTAATTAATAATCTGGCAGCTTCAAAGCTGTAGCATAAGGATACAGTGTTAGATCCCCCTAACGAACTGGTTTTAAAGGTTCAAAGAGCATTTATTGATTTTTTTTTTTATTTATTGATTTTTTTTTTTTAATGGCCATCATTGACTCCAGGGGTGCTTTATCTTCCCGTTGCAGAGGGAGGTCAAGGCCTTATACATGTCGAATCAAAAAATGTAGCAATTAGACTACAAACATTGTAAAAACTACTGTACTGCTTTGATTTTAAGACATGGATTGATTATTGTTGACCAATTCTTAAAGATCTTGGAGGAACAGACCTTGAGACAAAGAGTTATTTTTAATTGAGAAAGCCTTATGTTGAAAACATGTATTGTTCTGTTTTTTTAATTTTATGTATCAATTTTTCTATCATGGAGTTTCTCATGAATGGGTTATTAAAATGATGGGTGTGCAGAATCTTTGTTTATTTAATCCCCTTTTTAAGTTACAGCCGACTTTATCAGGTTCTGTAATCAAAATGTTTTCAATGGTGGGATAACATCTCGGTTACATAGGTAACCCTCATTCCCTGAAGGAGAGAATGAAGCCGTACGTCGGACAGACCGACGAATAAGAATCTCACTAGAGAGGCCAATCTACTTCGAGTGTAACTAAAACAAGCCAATGCACATTGGCATGCAATCATATGCAGCAACTGCTCTGCCTTGCAGCGCGGGGATTTAATGAGCAGCAGGTGCGTTGCATCTTCAGCTTTTCGCTTCAGAGCCGAACAGGTCATGCGGCAGTATCAGCGGGGTACAGCGACTGTGGCAACAGGACATACGTCTCTGTTCCCTCCTTCAGGGAACGAGGGTTACCTATGTAACCGAGACGTTTCCATTCAGTTGGTCACGTTCGACGTACAGACCGACAACTAGGAATCCCTACCAAAGCACCACAGGCGCTGCCCCCTTCCAGTGCTCTCTGCAAGCTCCATGCACCCCCTTGCTTCATGACGGTGGGGCAGAGCTCACACAGAGGGTGTCAATCACTGCCATTCCCCTCAACCCATTCAGTAAGAATATTGGCTAACACTGGGAAAGCGTACCCCTCTACTGGAGGGAACGCTGCGGAAGCCACATCCTTCCCCGAAATAGTTATGTTGAAAAGTACATATGGACTAACCCCGTAGAGCTGTAGACATATGGAAGTACTGGGGTGGCTCCAACCTGGTAAAAGGTGGGTTTCCCAAAAGGGAAAGAAACAGCTTCGTTTAGGAGCCGTAGAATTATACATATGTGATCCCCTAAGGGTCACACTTGACACCCAGCTTAGTCGGGTTCTCAAGGATGCAACGAAGTATAGGCCTGGCGCCAGACGCTCCACCACATCCGGCTGCTGAATGGTGAACGAGGACTCAACAGGGTTTGCGTTGTAGAGACTCACTGGAGCAATAAACGCAGCAAGCCGACACTAAGCCAGGGCCTCTCCATGTCTCTGACCAGATGAGGTGAGAACATGGGAGGAGACCGGCTTGACATGAAGTCTATAGAATCTATCGAACGTGTTAGGTGTCGCCCAACCTGCAGCTCTACAAATATCTGTCAGCGAGGCGCCACAAGCCAGCACCCAGGAGGATGCAACCCCTCTCATAGAGTGAGCATGCAACCTGAGCGGGCAGGCCATACCTTGTGGCCATCCTGTGCTTGGAGACAGCATTTCCCTTCTGCTGGCCTCCGTAACAGACAAAGAGCTGGTCTGAGGTCCTGAAGCTTTGAGTTCTGTCTATGTAGTGTAACCCTCCAGAAACCCTCCCAGGCGGCTCAGAGCAAGACGTACTGTTAACAACTCGAGGCAGTTGATGTGCCAATGCAGTTGGGGGCCCGTCCAAACCCCTGACACTGCATGCCCGTTGTACGTGGCACCCCAGCCGGTGGCAGATGCATCTGTAAACACTACAGCATGCCGAGACACCTGCTCTAGGGGCACTCCTGCCCAAAGAATCAAGGGGTCTGCCCACGGACTGAAGGCTTGACGGCATTCCGGAGTGATTGCCACTTGGTACGTGCCACGCCCATCTCAGGACTCGGCCGTGAAGCCAGTGCTGAAGCGGTCTCATATGAAGCAAACTGAGCGGGGTTACTGCCGCTGCAGCTGCCATATGCCCCAGGAGCCTCCAAAAGAATTTCAGTGGGACCGCCATCCTGCCCTTCAATGTATTGTCCGAATCCAACTCCATACCGAGAAAAGAGATCCTCTGCACGGGGGCGACTTTGCTCTTTTCCCAGTTGACCTGAAGGCCCAACCGGCTGAAGTGACTGAGCACCAGGTCCCTGTGTTCGCATAA
This sequence comes from Opsariichthys bidens, assembly GCA_037194245.1. Taxonomy (NCBI): domain Eukaryota; kingdom Metazoa; phylum Chordata; class Actinopteri; order Cypriniformes; family Xenocyprididae; genus Opsariichthys; species Opsariichthys bidens. Next base: position 5,107,999 of record CM074280.1, read on the forward strand.
CTGATCCCGAGAGTGAGCTAGAATGAGCCAGTCGTCAAGATAGTTGGGGATACGAACACCCTGTTCTCTCATGGAAACAAGAGCTCCCTCCGCGTTCTTTGTAAAGAGGCGGGGAGACAGGGACAGCCTGAAATGCAGGACCTTATACTGATATGTTCGCCCCTCGAACGCAAAATGTAGGTAAGGCCGGTTTGAATGTTTTTGGATTTCCAAAGTGTGGAGAAGAAAATGATTTGTCTTATGTGTGCTAAATCACACTTAAGTTGAAAGAAAGGATAGATAATAAATAGAGGACTTACCTTTCTGTGCCCAGGGATGTGAATCCCTCATAGAGGCTGTTGTTTATGCCCTCCTATTCCTAAGAAATGTGGAGATCTACCGTGGAGAATACTTCAGAGTGTTGGCTACAAAGATCTTTGTTTCTAAATTTTAATAAAATGGTTTTATCTGGATGTTCTTTCTGTAACACTGACACTGTATTTAATTTATTCTGTGAATGTTCGACTTTTGGAAAAACTTATTGTGACGAGCAGGGCGGGCGAGAGCCGCGAGGGAACAGCACGAGGCCGGTGAATTTAGGGTAGCTGTTTAAGAGTTTGGAAAAAAGGCTTTTAATTGGTAAAATTGTTTTCTGTGTTTGTGTCTCTTGTATTTTAAATGTTTTGGAGAATGGTATCAATCCCCCATGAATGGGTGTCCCTTATTTTGCACTGAAGGTAGCAACCCTAGTGTCAACCAAACACACCATTAATAAAAAAGGAACACTTAGTTTTCACCAAATTATTTCATCCGTTATCAGTTATTCACTGAAACAACTGAAGGTTGACAGCAAATACAACAGTTATATAAATGAAGAAAAATACGAGTAATCGATCAGGATTATTTATTCATGTTGCGGTGCATTGCTTGGAACTCAAGTAACGCTTTTATCTCTATGGAGAGAGAATTGTTCCAACATTCCAGACAAATAGATTATGATCTACAAATAAATTTAAAGAGATTCACAAAAAATGATCACATGCACAAATAAATAGAATGAATAAAAGGAGATTTGCTAATAAAAAAACATTCACAAATATGATTGTATGTCACAAACACAATTCTGCCTGGCATTCATTTATGATTGACCACCTGTACATTTGTAAATCGATTTCTGCACATTTGTGGATCTCTTCCTGTGCATTTGTAAATCACCTCACCCATTTGTGGATTTTGAAGCAGTTATAGCATCGAGATTGCAGACAAATCCACAAATAGGTCGACTCCATCCACCGACTACTCCAACCAAATCAGATAATGGCCACATTGTGCTGAGCAATCCCAGCCCGTTCTCTCTACCACCAATCACGTGCCACCATTGGTCGGCTCAACGTGGCCATTATCTGATTGGCTTGAGTACTCAGTTGGGTGGAGTCGACCAATTTGTGGATTTGTCTGCAGTCTTGATACTAGAACTTAGAAATGGGAGATACCACTTGTTTTGTTTTCGATATGACACCGATACTTTCGAGGCCAATATAGCCGACATCGATACTGATATGATACCTCAAATCTGAATATACATTTGAAAAGTTCTTAAAGTACTGAATTACTTAGAGTAAAATGGGTAATGATACCCACTTAACATTATATTTGAAAGGCATTTTAACATTCAATATGTCTTAATTGCAATTTTTTAGATTATATCTTTGTTTACACATGGTGAATCATCTGTGATTGATTTGCTTCTGACTTCTGGCATTTGCGTGTGTTCAATGAGCAGGAAAATACTTCTACTACAAATTATTCACTTACAAAGGTTATTTGTCCAATTCAATGCATATTGTATGCATTAAATTTATTGTGAAATAAACAAAAACACTGGTAAAAAAACGCACCTTAGTATCGATATTTTTATTTGAGTTTCAATACTTTCAATACTTAACGTCAGTATCGATATATCGATACTTCATATCGATACACCCATCCCTACTAGAACTGTTTCAGAATCCACAAATGCGTGAGGTGATTCAATAAAAACATATATGTGAATGATTTTTTACTAGGAAATCTCATTTGATGTATTTGTTAATTTAATAAATTTTTGTGACATATTTGTGGACCTCATTCTATTTATTTGTGCATATGGTTATTTTTTGAGAATCTCTTAAAATTTATTTGTGGATCATAATCTATTTATCTGGAATATTGGAATGATCTCCATGCTTAGTTCAAGTTAACTAATGTAGTTAAGTTATGTTAACTAATGCACTTTATTGTAAAGTATTTTTGATTTTAAGTGAGTTTTGAGAGAAAGATTTTTTTTTTAATTCTTTCTCTGCTAGTTGTTAGTTGAATATGTACGATGGCCATTGAAAGCAGAGATAATTTCCTTGGTTTTTGAACAGACCATGTGGTGCTGTTTGAAGAAGATAGAGACCATTGGCTTATTCAGAGATCCTCACTGAGTACTGAGAATATGCTTTGATTATGACACTACATGCACCTTTAGAGGTTTTAAGAGTAGATTTACGACAAAGAAAACCACCATGTATATGTTCCCAGGAAATGGAGACTCTGAGGGCAGAGTTTCACATAGATTACTTGTACATTCTGTACTATGTGCAGGGCAGCTTATAGACCGGCACACATCCCCATGAATATAAATGAAGCAACTCCACAGGTGCTGTATGGTGTAGAGCTTCCTGCATGTATACGTGTGAAGGCATGGAGCAGCGATTACTGAATGATGTCTGAATAACGCTGTGGGCTATAAGTGGGTTAGAAGGCTTGCTGATAACATAAACTGACACATGGTTTATATGAACTGTTGTCAAGATGTTCTGGCATTTATATAAATTGTGATTTGATCCGATTGTGGCCTTGTGGAAGTGATTGGGATTTTTTAGGCCTACATTTGTACTAAAATAAATATTATATATGTTTTTGTTGTTGTGGTATTATAGCCTATGTATGTATATCAGAATGAAAAATGGAAACAAGAATGTCAGATGTTGTTTTTTTTATATAAATGGTACTTTTATTCAAGACTAGTGCTCCATCTTGTGGCTATATACAGTAACTTAAAGCAATAGGCCAGTGTTTGGCTGGTTAGCATGTTTGCTATTTGTTTTTAAATGCAAAATTTTAAATGTCCAGTATTCCTTTATATTGTCATTAACCTTTTAACCATTTTATGAGGGTCTTAATAGCATGAAAAGGACTCAATCAGCTCAGCACTGTCACTTGGGATTGCAGTTTTGTCGTGCAATCAATGTATCAGAATTGTCAGCATGTCAGGACAATTTCCTGTGGCCCATTAGCAATGATGGCAGAATTAAAATTACACACTGTGCATCCAAGGTAACGGACAACAGCGTTCGAGATGAATTGACAATAATAAGACGTAATTTTTTACATCAATAATAATAAGAAATGTTTCTCAAATCAGCATTGAAGACTGGGGTAATGATGCTAAAATTCAGCTTTGCCATCACAGGAATTATTTACATTCTTTTAAATTGTAATTATATTTCACATTATTATTTTTACTGTATTTTTGATCCAATAAAAATAGCCCTGGTGAACATATGAGACATCTTTCGAAAAAAAAGAAAAAAAAATCTTACCGACCCCAGACTGTTGAACGGTATATTTGTCATATACATAAACTGATTTGTCTGAATTCCATGGTATAATGTTAATTTAGCAGAAAACTGGACACAAACTGATGATGCATGAGGTTATTTCATATTATCTTCCACTAGATGTCAGTGTAAATCGGTTCATCCATAGGCTTTGGCTTGTTAGACATTTAAGAGCAAGGTCTGAAGCGTTTGAGATCATTCATTTGAAAACTTTTACTGACAATGTAACACCTTTTTGAACATATTTTCCAAAACAAGTCCTTAAAAATGTACCGCAACAGTCTGAAAATATAAATACCATTGGGAAAGCTAACACATTTTGTATGTATTTAAATGAACATTTTTATTTGATTTTTGACTGATTCTTCTCCTTACCACAACACCTACTGCCATTTACAACCAAATATTTTTTATTATTTTATTAAAACTTTATATATTTTCAAAATCATGTGGCAAACTTGAAAGAATAGATTGTATATATTCAGCCCATGCATTTAAAAGCAAACTATTTTCTCATTTATTAAATAAACACATGTTGCAGTAATGATACATAGGTCATGGAAATGAGGTTGCTGATTTTGGAATGAATGAGGTATAGTTTAAAAATATGAACTTTAATGTAGAAAATAAATTAGATATTATTGTTGCCGCTATCATGGATTTAAGTTCAATCAGTTTGATTTTGCAATGCTTCAAAAATATAACCTTGCATAGGCTAAAATCTAAGAACACACATGTATAATGTGGATTTAGCAATTAAATATGCACTACCCATTTACCAGATTAGTAATGAGAAGTTTTTGTAAACCTGTTAGCATCAATAAAGCAGCTTTAATGATACCCTGTTTCATAAAGAAACGCCTAATGGTTTAATGTTCAAATTTGAGAAAGTCATAATATTAGAATTGTAATTTTAGTTTATTATTATTAATATTTACAGTAAATTATTACTTTAGTAATTTATTTCTCATTTTGTTTTATATTTTTATTTTTATTCAGTAATCACGATAAAAAACAATGATTTTTTATAGGTATATTGAAAGTAATAAGTAGTCTAATATGTAGTCTGGGATAAGTTTCGAGTTGGTTCTTAAAGGGTATACCTAAGCATGAACACCTAATTTTTCAAGTGTTCCCCAGATTGTTCAGTCCTAAAAGGATGGCTCACTCTAAGAAACGGTCTTTAAAGTAATGTCATGATTTTTAGCATTTTTAAAAATTTTATTTGTGAATGTACTCCTTCCAAATAACCCTAACCGTTCTATAATGATTATGTACATCCTGTAATGAGGGCTGAATGATTTACCGCCTACAGATTTTATCATATTTGTTAAGGCTGTATTATATTTTTGGTTACTATATTTGATTCCAATAATGATAACTATAACAATAACTACAAAGATAGTTTTTAAAAATCGCTACAAAATTTAAGAGAATAATAGAGTCCGCACCACAATGATAATGGCAAAGATAAACAATATTGTTTTTCAAGACAATTTTAAATTATTACACAACATACATTCAGATACCTGCACACATTGCTGTAATGAGAATACAAAATAAAATGCAAAAATAATTAATTGAAATTACTCTTTGCTCAGTGTAGAGAACAATATTGTCTTTATTATTCTGTTACTAAAATGCATGTTTAATATGTAAAATCATGGTTTCGAGAAAATGACAATCTATGATTGGTTGCATTTTATATATGGAAATACAATATATAGATTGTAAATACAGACAGATTTATATCAGCATGGGCAGTTAACAAACTCATGTTGCTCTGCATCGCTCTTCTCCTATTGCCTCTCTGCAGTGTAGTGATAAGGCATCTCCTTTCATAGCTCATCTGTGTATGTGAGTACAACTACAAAAGCAGAGCTGATGGCTGCGCATGATGGGCTTTTTTTTTTTTTTTGGCAGTAATTAGTCACCTGTTGCTATGGTTGTGTGCTGCAGTGTTGCAGTGCTTGTGTTAGATGAAGCAGCCAGACGCTGCTATGACGTCATCTCATTAGTAGCAGTCGCGACAGTGGGAAACAGAGACACAGTCACAGACAAGCGTGCATAATCAGAAATGTCAATTGTAGTTTAGTGTAATAATAAGTGCGGTGTAATAATTGGGATTCTTTAGCCCTAATTCAGTGCTATTTGAGAAGGATTAGATGTGGTATTTTGGTCGTGTAATTAAAGACTTTGACGCGTCACCAGAAGCATAGAAGCAGCATATTTCGAGAAAAAAAAAAAAAAAAAAAATGGTGAATAGATTTTAACAAAGACATTTGTAATGGTTGCATACCACAGTATTATTATTGGTAACTAAAATTAAATCTAAAAAATGTTTTGGTAACTAAATTAAAACGGCAATCAAATAGAAATATTAGATGAAATTCTTAAACAAAATGATTAATGCAGCTTTGGTAACTAACCAAAATAAAATATGTTCAAGATGCTTTGCTAAAACTGAAATGAAAATAAATCTATTTAAAAACAAACAACATCACAATGAAAAAAATTCTAATGAAAACTGAAAATTTAAATATATATGTAATTCAAAATATGATAACTACTATAATAGTTAAGAAAATACTAAAAAAATAATCCAGTGAAGTTGGGCTGTAACACACATACTGTCCACCATGGGGTGCTATAAATATTTTCATATAAGCCCCCATGAGGAGAAACACATGAGGTAAACTGTTTGTGAAGATGACAAAGATGACATTACTTTATCTACTAATGGTGATAATGTGATCATAGTAAAAATGAAAACGATATTATAAATCTTTAACATGACCGTCGAACTAAGTAGTTCCATAGTTCTGCTTCACTGAATCATCATTCCTTTTTTTCCCCACAACATCATAATCAAATACCCAATTGTTTTATTTTCATATACAAGTTCTATGTTTGTTCTTCATTTCCTACTTTGTTTGATGCAATGACATTACCTTGACAACCATGCACCCATATATGTTACCATGGTAACTAAAATTGTCTTTGTACTTCTCAAGATAGACAAGCATTAATCACATTAATATATTAATAATAATGTAATCGGATACTGTCTCTGTTATTATTGATTAGAAGAACATTTCATTCATCACATGTTCTCTTATCGATATACCGAGTTTGATATTCGTCCATTGATTTGATTAAAAATGTGTGGTTGATTGATTGTTTGATCAGTACCAGAGACAAATAAATGTTACATTTATAATAAAAATTTAAAATAAAATTGGAGGAAAAAATCTAGAGGAGGAAATTTTGTTTTCTGACCTGGAAATTTTGCGTTATTTAGGTCACTGTTCGTCACTTCACTACAAGTCACTATATCATTCACTAATGAGACTCTTCATGAGTTTTAATCTAATAGTAAAGATTAAACTTAATCTAAAAAGGCCTAAAATGAAATCCTGTGTGGATTGCACTGACAATAAAAATTGAAGGTGTGCCATTTCTGTCAGATGACATCACTGAGGTAGATTCAGATTCAAAGCATTTTTGTGTGTTTTCCTACACTATAGTTTCATAAATGATGCATGACAAAATCCTGATCACTCACCCCTGAAACCACATTTTCTAGCTGGGGATCTAGAAATCGGAATTATTTTCTATTTAGAATTTTTATAACTACCAGTACACGTCATTGAGCTACATGCAGATTTTTCAAGAAAATCTTGTATAAGACCAATTTGGATCCACATTGTTTAGTCATCTGCTGCTACAGATATCAGAATGACAGATCTCTCCAGGTCGACTGCACCAGTGGCTTGACCATGTGGACCTTTTCAACCTCTCAACATTTGATGCATTCACACATTGGACCTGGAGAATTGTGAACCGCAGTGAGGCTGAGCTGCTTAAAAGTGCGGAGAGTAGTGTTGCACTTGGAGACAAGAATCACCTTGTGCCTTCTGCTTCATGCACCTGTGCTTTACATGACTGCCACAGCTGCCGAGTGATATGCTGCTCCTTTGATGAAATGGAAATTAACTTTTTCATTTAAAATGCTGAACATTCTGGACTCTGGAATGAGAAGAAAGCCTAGAAATAGGATGTTAGGTGTGTTACTATTGTACTATGTTACTATTTGTAATGTTTATTCATCAAAAACAACAATATTATGAAATATTACAATTTAAAATAATAACTCATACTATAGCAAGCAGAGTAAAAACGTAGGTATCGTTTGATAGAAAACCTTTTAGATTTTTTAATTCATTACATTTGGACATTCTCTTTGTGAAAAACTGCTGATGAAAGAGGAAATATACAATGTGTTTATATTAAAACAGTATTATATGTAATTTTACATATCTTTCTTATTTGACATGTAATAATTGTAATAAAAAATCTTTTTTTTCTCGGTAAAGTTCCTCTATATGTGAGCTGCATCTGGATCAAATTTTGTCGTGATAGCATGTAGTAATCAAAATTTGAGGCATTTGGAACCAAGGTAGCCTTTTTGTTTAGCCCTTGACAATAAGCATTTTTAAAATTGTTCTTCCATGAGGAATATCTTGTGATCAATACATTGGATTATGTTGATTTTGGACTCATTCGGTTATAAGCGGAAACTTCATGTGAAAGATAGATTTGATTTTACTTAGTTTCATGGACTTTCTGATGGTTTTCATTTGTCATATGTTTCTTTGTTCAGTTTCCTGCCACTCATCTGTCTCCATTGGTTACCGTCATTATTAGTTCATTCTGTTCAGGTGCACGTCATTAATCCTGTTGTTTGAGTCACTATTTAAGTTCTCCCTTCACAGTCTTTCATTGTTTGGTCTCGTCTATGATATGTAAATGTGTTACTGTCTGTGAGCCAGTTCTGTTCTGTATTGGATTGTACTCATCTGCCTTCCTTGCAACCACACGTGACAAGCTACATATAGTATTTACATATGGGTCTTGCGGGGCTTCCCGCCAAAAAACTCAAATTGGCTACATGCATTGACAAGTTCAGAATCTAAGTCTATTTTATGTAGACCAAGGCAGTAGATTTGAAAAATGATCATTCTTTTTGTGGCCAGGTGGCGTCTGCGTTTTAGAGGGACTACTCCGCACTCGTTAAGAGTTTATCAAAATTAGATACAAAATCAGATGATTTTGTGTTATTCAGTTCAGTGGTTGTTTAGTCATTTTATTATGAATTTTTACCACCGGTCGTACACTTCGGGTTTAACGTGTTAATATACTTTAAAATATATATTTAGGATTGGGGAGTAATGAAGTACAAGTAATTGAGTTACGTATTTAAAAATACAAAATTTGAGTAACTGTATATCATTACAGTTACATTTTAAATGGGTGGTAATCATTTTAGATTACCAAAGTGATTACAATTCATGTAAACAGCAATTAGTGATTCTGACAGTCTGAAAAAGCTGTAACATTTCTGTTCAGAAGTTTCATACCATTGCAGAATATGCAACTTAATAATTTTAACAAAATAAGAGGGATCATAAAAATTGCATGCTGTTTTTTATCTAGTACTGACCTGAATACGCTATTTCACATGACAGATGTTTACATATGCTCCAAAAGGCAAAATGACTGAATTTATAAAAATTGGCCAGTTAAAAAATTTACACATTGAATTTTTACTGTCCTGTCATTACTGGATGATCTGTAACTGTTTTCATGTTCTGTGATAGTTGTTTGTGAGTCCCTTGTAGTTGTAAAAAAAGGTAATTGCAACTTTTTATCTCACAATTCGACTTTTTTCCTTGCAATTGTGACTTTTTTTTCTCAGAAATCCAAGATTTAAACTCACATTTGCGTTTTATAAAATCAGAATTGGGATATATACACTCAAAATTACAAGTTATAAATTACAATGCGCTTGTTGCTGCAATGTGCTGTGCAGTCACCTTTATTTATCCGATAGCACTTATAAAACACAGATTCAAGCAGCTTCACTGTGATAGACAGGAAATAACGTTTCATGGTAGAAACGGAATCACTTCTGCTGTAGCGCAGCTTTATCTACTGTGCTACACAATACCCTTACCAGAAAGTAGTTTGAAATGAAGACACTGTGTCGTCTGATATTTAAATATAATGCCACACCTCTTCTCATATCAATGCGCTACTTTGATGCTTAAAGGCTCAAAACAATCCCTGTTGACCAAAAGAGAGTATATTCCGGTCTAGTATATTCTAGAATCTCTGTGATGCAGTTTACCACAGAGATCTTGTACCGGCAGGATTCAGACTGGATCCAGGCCAATACAGTTGTAGAATCAGACCATCAGACCAAAAGTGTTACTTTTTCAATAGCCAAAGTGAGCTCCTTTTGCAAAATGTTTGCTAGCTGAGCCCCAGACAGAGCAGCACCCAGTTCTAAATTGTCTTCTTTGTTGCTACCCTTGAGAGAGCAATGACAAGAGAATTAGTAATCTTGGATCTTAACCAGTTCTGGTAACTCTCCTTCCCATGGCATCCAGGCTGCCTTGATTCCCTCTGGGATATCTGGATTATCCATTAACATTAACAGTCAAAATATTTAATCCAGTTCCATCTAGTTTATGATCTGCTTAATCACGCCGGAATGGGATGGTTTGTTGGGGATCTGTGCCACTGGCGGATGAGTCGGTAAGGCCCTCACAAAGGATGAGCTAGTTCACACAGTCTCCGTCAATACCCAGAGCCACGCTGCTGCCGCACACAGGCACAGGTTCCCCATCCGACCCGGACACGGCCCGGATTCAGCCAATCAAGTTCATTGGTAAACCTTTGGATAAGCAGAGAGACAAAAATTAGCGTAGACGCCATTCTTCTTCTGATGTAACGAGTACATCCGGTGTTCAGGAAGTGTTCCTGGTTCCGGCTGACCTGATCTATGCAGCCTAACAATCCTTTAACGGATATGAAGACAAAAGTTTATAGTGCGTCATGTGTATGCCAGGTTAAATAGATACGTTTTTAGTCTAGATTTAAACTGACAGAGTGTGTCTGCTTCCCGAACAATGCTAGGAAGATCGTTCCAGAGTTTAGGTGCCAAATAGGAAAAGGATCTACCGCCAGTGGTTGATTTTGTTATTCTCGTTATTAACAACTGGCCAGAATTCCGTAATAGACGCGAAGGACTACAATGCATTAAGATCTCACTCAGGTACTGCAGAGCCAAGCCATTTAGTGCTTTGTAAGTAATTAGCAAGATTTTAAAATCTATATGATGTTTAATAGGGAGCCAGTAAAAGTGAACAAGTCCATCAGGTCATCAGACGAATCAGGGAGACCAGATGCTCAGTCCTCCTGGTGGCTCCACTCTGGAAAAACCAGTAATGGTTCACCAAGTTGATAAAGCTGTCATAGCTCGGTAACTGAATCTGTACCCTTAAATAGTCTGTCTTCTCCGACTGGTGTGCAGTCAAAACGAAGACCCATCCTCATGTGATATTTCGGCCATTCTGTCCTTACCGGAGCTGCTGGATAAGGGGTGTACCCCTTCCATGCTCAAAGTGTATGTGGTGGCCATCATGGTCTTCCATTTAGAGTGCAGGTCATTGCTGTGTTATCTCTCCCTGCCTCAGAGGACATGCAGTGTGCTAAGAATGGGGGCCCTCAGAATGTATGTGGAGTGCTCTAGCCAGTATTAGCAGTCAGAGCAGCTCTTTGTGTGCCTTCTTCCTCCAGCCTTGTGGCCTTAGCCCCTCTAGTTAGCCTATGTTGTAGTGCCCTAGGATTTGGCTCATGGGACAGCTTCTGTTCTGTGCTTATAGCATGGCATTATAGTGTATAGTTCTCCAAAGCATGATTCATGCAATGTTAGAGACAGTTTTGATAAGGTATGCTCCGGTTACAAGGTTCCCTGAGATAATGGGAATGAGCATTGCATACTGGTGTGTTGACGCTGCCACTTCTCAGTTGAAAGATTCTGATGAAATGGCACTCGGTAACAACTTATATAGGCAGTCGTTTTGGCGGGCTGAAATGCCATAGGTTTGTGGAGCTGTACAAACGTTAAAAAATCGGGCTTTAGTAATCGAGAGAAAACTGAGTTTCCGCCAAAGTGTGATTCATGCAGTGCTAGTTTCCCTTATCAAGGTTACGTTAGTAAATGGAGCGTTTCCAAATCTAGATAATTCTGATCTTTTTTTATTATTATTATTGCAAACATGTGTCTTTGTTCATGAAAATACAATACCTTTAAAAAGTTTATTTCTTTTTTTATTATTTAATAAATTAATACTTTTATTCAGCAAATATGCATTAAATTGATTAAAAGTAACGGTAAAGACATCTTCAATTTTATGAAAAAAATCTTTTTCACATAAATGCTATTGACTGAGCCTTCTATTCATCAAAGAAACCTAAAAATATATATATATATCATGGTTTCCATAAAATTATTAAGCAGCACACCACATTTTCAACGTTGATAAAATCAAGAAATCTCGAGCACTAAATCAGCATATTAGAATGATTATTTCTGCTTCACCTCTCATTGGCATGAATGGATGTCCAGCCATAAGAGTTCATGGCATCGTACTTGCCTTCGAGCATAAACACACATTCATACATGTTACGCAAGTTCTTTTGCAAAACTAGGGCGAGTGCTTGTGCGCAGTCATTAACCCTGAGGATCCAGCCATCCTTGTGTGTCTCTTCCCCTTGTGTGAACTACTGCACTGAAGTATTTGTATTTGTGAATGTTCATGTTACTTGCCTGGGATCCCAGCACTACTTTAGCTTGCCATTCATTTCATCGGGCCCCCATAACCTTCTTTGAAAATCAGTTAGCTCAGAACAAATGGCACCAATGACCCTTCCCAACAATTCAAAGCATCTAAACCAGTAATTCCCAAACTAGGGTACGCATAGCCCTCGCGAGTTGACAGAGGGGGTATGCGAACAAAATGCAGAGTTTTGCCGATCATGTCATTTTTCGCTTCCTTAAAATAACATTAAAACCAAGCATGTGTTACTAGCAGGCAAAAAGCTGTAAATACATTACATCCAATCAATCCAACCTCATACTTTACGTCAAAACTGACCGCATCCACACAGGCAGTGCATGTCAATGTAAATGTGGGGATGTAATACTTACTAGCATGAAGAACAAATAGCCTATAGACAGACTAGCATTGAGATTGATTTAAAACTCAACCTCTCTTTAATACAAAAACATACTGTTTATGAGTTCTTGTTTTTAATTTTGATAATATAAGCAATAATGCATTTTTTCCCAAATATCCACATGATCGCAAATGTTACATTCATTTTATGCGACAGTTCAAAGCACAAGGGTGCTATTAAGGAATGTACATTTTAAACACAATCCTGTCAGTATCGTTAGCTATCGTTAACAAAATAATAGTTCCAATGAATGCCACAAAAGAACTGTTATTTGTCTCCAACAAAGTCCCTTTAAGACTGTATACTTTGGTCTCAAGGCAACACACAGCAGTGTGTCATGAACAAATCTGCATTTTTTAACAAATAATGAGAGTCATTGATTCAAAGAGCCGAATGAATGGATGACTCACTCATAAAGACAGTGACTTACCACCACCTACTGGCAGTTTTCCTTTGATATTTGAAAGTATCACTTCATTTTTATCATTATTCCATATTTCTCTATTTAACTTTTTTTTATTATTATTATTTAAAACTTAATGTATTTTATAAAAAGTATTTATAAAGATAAAAATGCACTGGAAAATCAATTTAAGGTGGCAAATATTGTCCCTCATGGAAAAGGTGTGACTGCAGTCTAAGTGGAAGGATGTTAAATACCTCAAGTTGAACCATTGCTCTAGGCAACTGACCCTTCACAAAACCCGCCCCCTGTTACCCATGCTCTCTCACGCCACACATCATGTTCTCCCACAGTGAAAAATACATCACAGAGCAAAGAGGACACTGACAGCGCACGAAACAGTTTCATATTTAAAATATTGTCATTTTTAAAGCAGGCTCTATAATGTGTCGTGACAGATCCTTCAAACGGCTTGTGAACCGATCATCTCTTCATACTAGTTCATTTATAGCATCAAATAAACATGAATATACATCAGAATTGTGATGTATACATTGTTTCAACCGCGGAAAGGCGCGAGTACACACAATATTTCTGGTTAACCAACTATAGGCTACTCCCTGACTGCTTTGTTGGATAAGATGGTGGATTCGGCGTTTTGATTGGTTAGATCACCTGTCAATCAAACTGTTTGCAAAGGGTCAATTGTGCACTGTGAATATCTGAACAATTTGAACAATTGTGCACAATACAAAGATATCTGTCACACCACCTACGTCACCATCACGCATCGCACGTTCCCTATCTCCCGAATACTAATCATCCACACCTGTCCGTAATCATGTCACGCACTATTTAACACGCTCACCCACACGGGTCGTTGTCTGATCTCACCTTTACAAGGACTACAGACTTACCTGTTCGTTGGATGTTCCCATTCTTCGGATCCTTCTTCTGCCCTTCTCCTGGAGTGCACGCGGACCGCTGGACTGCCTGTATTCGACCTGCTAACCGAGCGAAAGACATTCTCAATCCTCGAGATAAGTCAACGACCCCTACCTTGAACTTACAAAGCCTTACCATACCATCCCGCTTACCTGTGTGTTTACATCTTTTCTATAAAACTGTTACTTCACCTGATCCTGTGTGTTTGAGTATTACAGAAGATCAGACCGCCAAACTTACGGATGGATACCACAGCGCCCGCCGGCACCACAAACACACTCACCCAGGCCATTCCAGCTGGTGCCGCGGCACTTCCTGCAACGCCTCCCGCGGCTTCTTCGACGGTCGCCGCTGCCTCTGCATGTCCCGTGGCCAGACCAGCGCCCTACTCAGGCGAGGCGGAGTACTGCAACGGGTTCTTAATGCAATGTTTGCTTTTTTTTTTAATTCAGCCACATCTATTCGCCACCGAGAAGGCGCAAGTTGCCTTTATGGTCAACCTACTTACTGGGAAGGCCTTACGCTGGGCCCAAGCACTCTGGCAATCGAACGCCGCCATCCTATCCTCCCTTCCCGCGTTCATCAGTCACTTCAAGGACGTTTTTGGGCAATCCTCTTCCACTCTATCTGTATCGGACCAGCTTTTCCACCTGCGCCAAGGTACTGCGTCTGTGGGCGAATACACACTACAATTTCGTACCCTCGCCGCAAACAGCGGCTGGAACGAGGTTGCCCTCCTCACAGCATACCGCCTGGGGTTAAACCCAGATATTCGTCAACTCATGGTTATGCACGATGATTCCATTGGACTCGAGGCGTTCCTCCAACTGACCGTACGGGTCGCCCAACGCCTGTCCGCTTGCGAACCTCTTGCATTGCAGTCCCCGTCGGTCAGTTTGCCAGCCGCACCACCAGCACCAGAACCCATGAGCGTGGATAACTACCATCTCACTCCCGCCGAACGACACCGTCGCATTTCCCACCATCTCTGTCTCTACTGCGGCGGTGACGGACACCAACTCCTCACCTGCCCCGTTCGGCCTCCTCGACCCTTGGTGAGTACCATCACCGTACAACCTATTTAATCCGTACCCCTGTATACTTCCTGATCCGACAATCCTATTTTGCAGCGCAAGCCCTCATCGACTCCGGCTCCGCGGGGAACTTCATCTCCCGCCAGTTCCTCCGGACGTTAAACCTGCGACGGAGACGCAGCTCCCGCCCGATGAGAATCCACACCATCCTGGGAAAACCGCTGGTTCGAGGGGTTGTCAGCCACCATTCACCTGTCCTCACGCTCCACATCGGTTGTTTACATCATGAGAAGCTCTCATTTCTGGTGCTGGAAGGTTCCACCACGGACATCATCCTGGGACGCCCGTGGCTGGCCGAGCACAATCCGATCGTAGACTGGACCACCGGAGAGATCCTGAAGTGGAGCCCTCAATGTCAACAGACCTGTCTTCGTACTATCAAGAAAACTCCTCGCTCTTCCTCAACCAGGATCCCAAATCACCCCACTCTCGCTCTCGGCTCTACTTCTGTCGAGAGCCCCGAGCCCAGCCAGGAGAGAACCATCCCTGAAGAATACCGGGGGTTCCAGGATGTCTTCAGTAAGCGGCTGGCAACACAATTACCACCTCATCTGCCATGGGACTGTGCAATAGACCTGCTGCCTGGGGCCG
This sequence comes from Opsariichthys bidens, assembly GCA_037194245.1. Lineage (NCBI taxonomy): Eukaryota > Metazoa > Chordata > Actinopteri > Cypriniformes > Xenocyprididae > Opsariichthys > Opsariichthys bidens. Next base: position 5,123,745 of record CM074280.1, read on the forward strand.
TACTTCCCAAGGGAAAGATCTACCCACTGTCCATCCCGGAGCAGAAGGCCATGGATGAGTACATCTCAGAGGCACTCCAGCAAGGTTTCATTCGACCCTCAACGTCCCCTGCCGCTTCGAGCTTCTTCTTCGTCGCTAAGAAGGATGGGGGCCTGAGACCTTGCATCGATTACCGGAAGCTCAATTCCCAAACCGTAAAGTTCCGGTATCCCCTTCCTCTGGTCCCAGCTGCCCTGAAACAACTCCGAGGGGCCCGCTGGTTCACGAAACTCGACCTGCGTAGTGCCTACAATCTCATACGCATTCGCTCGGGAGACGAATGGAAGACCGCCTTCGTGACGCCGTCGGGGCACTACGAGTACCTTGTTATGCCGTATGGCCTGGCGAACTCTCCCTCCATCTTCCAAAGCTACATGAACGAGGTCTTCCGTGACCTCCTCCAGAGATTTGTAATCGTCTACATTGACGATATTTTGATCTTCTCACACTCCCTTCCGGACCACCTTAACCACGTTCGCCAGGTCCTACAGAGGCTCAGAGATCACCACCTCTATCTAAAGTTAGAGAAGTGCGAATTCCATCTCCCCGAGGTCCAATTCCTGGGCTACGTGATCGATCAACATGGAGTACGTATGGACCAGGGGAAGGTGGATGCCATCCGGAAGTGGCCCGAGCCCCAGACCGTGAAGGAACTCCAGCGATTCCTGGGGTTCGCCAATTTCTATCGAAAATTTATCCACAATTTCAGTCATCTCAGTTCACCACTCACCTCTCTCCTCAAGAAGGGACCCAAGTCCCTGGCCTGGCACCCACTGGCCAGTGAGGCCTTCCACGCTCTGAAGGATGCCTTCAGTTTGGCTCCCATCCTTCGACACCCGGATCCGAACCTACCCTTCCACGTTGAAGTTGATGCCTCGCAAACCGGAGTTGGAGCCATACTCTCCCAGCGGCAGGGTGACCCTCCTCGTACCCATCCTTGCGCCTTCTACTCACACAAGCTGTCCCCGGCGGAGCAAAACTATGACGTGGGTAACCGGGAGCTCCTCGCCATCAAATTAGCTCTCGAGGAGTGGAGGCACTGGCTGGAGGGAGCTAACCACCCTTTCAAGGTCATAACCGACCATCGTAACCTCGAATATCTCTGAGAGGCCAAGCGTCTAAACACTCGACAGGCCCGCTGGGCCCTCTTCTTCACCCGGTTCGATTTCAAGGTCACCTACCGAAGGGGGGAAAGGAACATTCAAGCCGATGCCCTTTCCCGGTTCCACGCTCCCGATCCTAATCCGGCACCACCAGAACCGATCCTCCCTCCAGCCATCATCGTCAGTCCCATTCAGTGGGAATGGGATGACCTGATTCTCCAGGCCCAGAACACCGACCCTGCTCCGCCGGGATGCCCGGAGGGGCTGATGTACGTCCCACCAACCTGCCGTCAGCTCCTCCTGGAATCTACTCACACCTCTCCGGGCTCTGGACACCCAGGCAGCCAGCGTACCCTCTCGCTCCTTCGTTAACGCTATTGGTGGCCAGCTATGGCCCAGGATGTCTCCCGGTACTTCAAGGGCTGCTCTGTCTGTGACATCACTAACACCCCCCGTCAGCTGCCGGCAGGTAAACTCTTACCTCTCCCTGTTCCTCATCGTCCGTGGACCCACATCGGTGTCGACTTCCTGACCGTCCTACCTCCTTCCAACACCTACACCGGTATCCTCGTGGTAGTGGACCGGTTTTCCAAGATGTGTAAGCTCATCCCAATAAAGGGACTTCCCACGGCACTCCAAACCGCCGAGCTACTATTTACCCACGTCTTCCGGAACTTCGGCCTCCCTGAGGATATCGTCTCGGATCGGGGCCCCCAGTTCATCTCCCGGGTCTGGAAATCCTTTTTCCATCTCCTCGGCGTTACCGTCAGCCTATCCTCCGGTTACCACCCACAAACTAATGGGCAGACAGTGCGTAAAATCCAGGAGATCAGGAGATACCTGCGGTCATACTGCCACCAGAACCAGTCTGCATGGGGCCAGTTCCTCCCCTGGGCGGAGTATGCCCAAAACTCGCTCCAGCAGACCACCACCCGACTCACTCCATTCAAGTGCGTACTCGGGTACCAGCCTGCTCTCTTCCCCTGGTCCGGCGAACAAACGGACGTCCCAGCCGTCCTGAACTGGTTCGAGCAGAGCGAGAGGGTATGGGACTCAGCGCATGTCCATCTCCAACAGGCAGTGCGCAGACATCAGCGACAGGCCGATCGCCACCGTGGCCCAACACCTACCTACCAGCCTGGCCAGCAGGTATGGCTTTCCACCCGAGACATCCGTCTGCGCCTGCCCTGTCGTAAGCTGAGTCCTCGCTATATAGGTCCATTCACAGTGCAGAGGCAGCTTAATGAAGTGACCTACCGTCTGGACCTACCTGACAAGTATCGCATTGCTCCTTCTTTTCACGTGTCCCTACTCAAACCTGTCACTAACCCCATGTTTCCGCCCACAGACCGGGGAGTTCCCGATGTACCTCCTCCTCCGGACCTAACGGACGTCGAGATGATCTATCAGGTCCACGAGATCCTCGACTCTCGACGACGTGGGACTCTCCTCGAATATCTGGTCGACTGGGAGGGCTATGGTCCCGAGGAGAGGTCATGGGTAGCACGAGACGACATTCTGGATCCAGCCCTCCTTGCTCAGTACCACCGGGACCATCCCGGTCGCCAGCACCCCGTGGACGGGGTCGTCCCCGTCGTCGACCTTCTTGGCCGTCAGGAGCCGGCCGTGGAGGGGAGGGTACTGTCACACCACCTACGTCACCATCACGCATCGCACGTTCCCTATCTCCCGAATACTAATCATCCGCACCTGTCCGTAATCATGTCACGCACTATTTAACACGCTCACCCACACGGGTCGTTGTCTGATCTCACCTTTACAAGGACTACAGACTTACCTGTTCGTTGGATGTTCCCATTCTTCGGATCCTTCTTCTGCCCTTCTCCTGGAGTGCACGCGGACCGCTGGACTGCCTGTATTCGACCTGCTAGCCAAGCGAAAGACATTCTCAATCCTCGAGATAAGTCAACGACCCCTACCTTGAACTTACAAAGCCTTACCATACCATCCCGCTTACCTGTGTGTTTACATCTTTTCAATAAAACTGTTACTTCACCTGATCCTGTGTGTCTGAGTATTACAATATCAGAGGTAGAGGAAGCATGTGCTGGCACATCTTAAACATCTGTTAGATTGTGATGTCAAAGTGTCACATGATCGTTCAGAAATCATTCTGCAGTCAAACCAAATGCAGTCTTGGTAAGAGATCCTTCTATAAAAAACATTAATCTTAATTATTTAAAACTGATGTCAAATGGCTTTTGCTTAGGCTTTTCACATGATCAATCACAATGCACTTTGCAGAAAAGCAAATTAGATATTAGAGCTACAGTGGAAGAGAAGTTTATTGGTCTTTCAAATGGTCAGTGAAAGATGACAGAATTTACATCAAATCTTTTTTTTTTTAAATACAATACTGAATAGTCTGTTCATATGCACTTCCCTAAGGAACATCTCTGGCTTATTAGACATGTCATAGTACTCTCAAGAGCTGAAACAAGTTTCTAATCTGGGCATATTAACCTGAAGCTCTGCTCCACTAAATGAAATGAATGAGGGAGCATGTGATTTGGGATAAAGACTTGGCCTCATTAAGAGAGCTAATGTAGACCCTTTGTTTCTGTCACCAGTCAGAAAGTCTTACAGTGCTGTCAAAAAAACTATATTATGCACATCACAAATATTAAGTAGCAGTTACTTAAAATTATGAAAAAATATTTTTTAAAAAGATTAAAATGATATAAATCTTTATGATATAAAATGATATTAAAAAGAGATTTTGCAAACATGTTGAACTTGTGGACCTTCAGGATGAAGGCCAACTTTGATATTGAATTGATTTAAAAAAAAAAAAATTAAATATCTGACTGCATTGTAAAGAAAGTAATGACATCTTTTTAATGAATCTGTTCTTTCTGTTAAACTTTCTTTTAAAAATATTTTGGTATTAAGTTTGTTAATCGTCTATGAAGTATTTGTTGGCATTCTCATTCATTCCAATGTGAATGGTATTAAAGTTAATATTCTTTTGATTCGAGCAAAATATTGTATATTTTCTTTTGAATAAGTATAATTTAATGATCAAATTCCTCTTTCATCTTTTTTTTATCTCATAAGTAGACATACCTTTGAATATCTGTCATTGCAGAATGATGCATTTTGCTACCAGACTATGTAGTTATCAGTAGAAGCTAATGCAGCCATGGTAAAAAAAAAAAAAAAAAACGGTCACGGATTCACCAGGCTCCAAGGTCACTCTGAACACATGCTATGTTCATGCCATGTCATAATTACCGTAGGCTCGAGATGACAATACGTGATGTTCTGTTCGGAGATGTTCACGTCCTCGGACTGGGAATTATGTCTTTCTATAGCACTACTATTAATGGCTAAATGAATCTGCAGCAGTCACGTGGTACATGTAGAAACTGTTCAACATCAACATGGACGCACCTATAGTCACCAGAGTATTGATCATTGTCACCTGTCAGCAATTACTGCACTCATCAACCCCAGCATAAGCACACTGTAACGCGGTTCTTAAGAACGGGAAGAAGGAGGCGGGAACCGGCGAACGTTAATAACTTTTAGTATAATAAATAAACAAACAACAAAACGAAAGTAAAATGGCCGCAGTTCCTCACGGCGACTGCCGCCCACACAAACAAAATAAAACACAATATAAAATCATTATCACTCGCGTCACACTCTGTACACAGGTCATTTGTCTGGTCTCGACTTGGACTTTGGATTACTTACCTGCGATATTTACCTCCCATGATTTCTCCAAGTTCCTGTTTTCTTGTTCGCTCCATTGTTCCCACTATCCCTGTAAGACATTGTTTGTTATTCAGTCACTCTAAATGGCAACCAAAAGGTGTGTGTGTGTGGATTTGGCAAGTATATGAAGTTACATCCTCTATCTTCACCACTGAAGCATTAGAAGGGGCTTTCGCACCGGAGGAACCTTTTCATAGTTCCTAGAACTATTGGCTGAAGTACCCAGATTTTGCCATGTTCCCACCACAGGAACCAGGAACGATTTTAGTTCTACCCTTACAAAAGATTACTGCAGTTTTTTAGAAGTAATACTACAGTTTTTGTTACATATAGAAAAATGCAGTTTTTTGGACACGAAAAAACTGCAGTATTGCAGTATAACCTAAAATGTCTGTAGTTTTACTGGAGTACAACTATACTGCAATACATCTAAAGTACTAGCAAAATAAAACTGCGGTACAACTGCAGTTATACTGTTTTTATACTTCATGCAACTTTCAGTTGTACTTCATTTTACTGCAGCTGTACTTATAGGTACTACAGTTTTACTGCTGTTGAACTTCAATGTACTGCTGTTGTACTGTGACTATACTTCATTATGCTGCAAATCTATGGTTGGGCTTAATTAAACTACAGTTAAACTACTTGGTACTGCAGTTTTACTGCAGTTCTACTTCAATATACTGCAGTTCTTTTTTGTAAGGGTTGGAACTCCTAAATTAGCTCGTGGGTCTAAACCAGCTCTATAAGTGTACGTGGATTGGTCAAACACTGGCCCCCCGACATTTTGAACAAGCTGTGTAAACATATTTACTTCACAAACATGGAAAACAGCGATAACGGCATTTACCTATTTTTTCCGGCTCGATAATGAAAGTTGTCATAGGATATTTCATCTCTTAGCCTCACTTTTTGCTCTTTCAGTCGCATAGATTATGCATTTACATTCCATCTCAGTTAACACGAAACCCACGACACACAACAAACAGCTCCGATCATGGTATCCTCCATTCACCGGGTTTAAGCATATGTATATGCCTCGCTTAAAGAGGCCGCTGTCGGCCACTTCACAGTTCATATTCCCAGTACAAATGCAACCAGGGACATGGCGCGGGGGAGATATTAGTTCCTGTGGCACGTTCCTATAACTGAATTCCTAGAATTATTTGGTGTGAAAGCCCCTATACCTGCACTGCTCATTTGTTCGTTTGTGGTCTATACTCACCTATTTTGGACACAAAATACAAAAATAATTCTTTTTACAAAATAAATTGTTCCATACATTTTTACTTGGTGCTTTTTTTTTTTTCCAAGTATTTGCAAGATAAGTTACGTTCAAGATCAGAAAAGCAAAATAAAAGCTTAAATTAACTGGACATAAAACAGATTGGAAGAAAACATTTGTATGTAGACTTCAATTGATCTGAGCACCCTGGTGGTGCTCCTGTACCTGGATTGGCTGCCAGTCTGGGACATCATCTGGAATGAGAGCATATTTCCACTGTCCACTGCATTGTTTACCAACACGTTAGGTCACTAAGATGTTTTCAGAAAGAGGGAAGAATATTAACATGCAAAACCTTTCTATGACTGAACAGGACAGCAGCCCTCCAGATCTATCCCTGATGCATAAGACCATACTTTTAGTGTCTATTATATAATGTTCTTTTTTTTTTAAAACAATATCCAATGCCAAAATCTAAAAAAAAGTCAGTTTTTCATAAAGAGTACTTGCCTCTGAGATGAAATGGAGTTTAAAGTACTTTAGTTTTATTTAATTTATGCTTAAATACTGATAAAAATGTATTTCATAACATTCCACCACTGGTTCTTTGAAAAGCGAAACTAACAAAATTCATTTTTTATAATATTAACAAATTGTTGCTAACTTCGTATCGGGACTGTCTGTTCCTGTTGCCTAGCAACTGTGACTGCTCCCCTTGATGAGTGGCAGGAATGTTTGTATTGGTCCTTTTTAAAATTATATTCAACTGCCTAAAAACATAAAGAATATATACAATCGCATGTTGGTACCATATGTCAATATTTGAACCTTTTATTGTATTTTTTTATTTGTATCCTTAAATAAAGTAGATTATTAGAGTAAATTGAAACCGAATTGCGATATCCTGATTCGTCGGTTCACTCACTTTCTGACGTACATAACGGAGACGATTTCTCGAAAATAAAAAAATACGTTGTTACCGGCGCGCAATGAATTAGGGGGTAGGCAAGGCCACGAATGTTCCATCTGTAGGGCCGTATTTGAATTGGGACAGCCTTCGCTGCGCTGTGGCGATGCGATCGGCCATACCGTCCATACGAGTCTCGGGGAGTTCTTGAAAGGACGCAGCCCCTGAATTGGGACACAACTCTAGTGGACATGAATCAGTGAACTAGATTAGAGTGCAGAACAATTGGACTGAAATACTGTCTTTCCTTTTTATGGGTTTTGTATTTTTCATTGCTTACACCTCCAGTGTCTGTCTCTTTTATCTTGAGTAATCTGTGAATGAGATCTAAATGTCACCCTATAGATGAGTCCGTTCAGGCGTGAGCTGTTATTTTTGTCATGGGAAATCAATGCAGACCATCAGCCAACATTTCTCCTACTTCCTCTTTGCCTTTCTCCATCTCTTTCTCCCTTCTTCATCACATGAAGATTTACTCCTCCATTTGGACAAAAGACTCCTCTGTTTGCATAGAGTCTCCTCAACAAACTGCCCAGCTGCCCATCTGGGATTTCCAGCCACTGCTAATGCAATCTCAATTAGATGTCAGTAAATATTTATCCTCACAATTGTGACCGTAATGACAAAAGGTCTGTATCTCATTAAGAAGCACTGCCGTCGGACTGGTTTTTAATGAAGAGGTCACCAGATTGTTTTAGATTAGAACTGATGGCCTTGAAATCACTTGTGCTTCTGTGATCCAGTTTCGGCTCAAATCTCTGAGCCATTGACATGAAATGAGGAAACGATGCCTTGAAGAATATCATGGAGGTTTGGTGTTACTTTCTTTTGATTTCTTGTGATTTTAACCTAATTTTGTGAATCTATGTTAAAAAAAAACCAAGATAGAACAATTGATCCCCCAATTAAAATGGAAAACCTTGGGATTGGTTTAAGATAGTGTGCAGAAGTAGGAATATATAATGTAATCAAATGGGACATCAGGATGTGTCGTCAGATGTGCTGCCTGCAAAATCACTTCACTAGCACTCAAGATGAGAGTGAGAGACTTTTCACGTCCCTATATATCTTTTGTCCTTTTGCACATCTTATTCCAAATCGTTTGTCCACAGATCCAAGAAGAACACAGAACCGCATGAATTCTACTCATAATAATGCAAATTAAGATTTGCAAATGTTTATTATTATTCTTAAATTGTAATGATTACACTTTTCGATTTTGAATTTAAAAAAAGAGAACAAAATCTTAATATGAATCCTAATTTTAACCGGTACTCAAAGCTAAGAGGCCAGAATATGTGAAGTTTTTTGACTTATAAGTAACCTATTTTGACAGTCAAAATAGCGTAAAAACACTTGCTACACACATACTCGCTTTTCAATGACAGTCATTTTGAGCAAAATAATACAGGAAGATCTTACACGCACATACTTGTGCACACACAAAGCAGTGTAGATTTAAGTTCATTCATCAGCGACCGTTGGCACCTCGTGACCTGCATGGCTAATGGAGGCTCTGCATTATTAACAAAGCTCTTCATACTGTGGCTCTGCAGCTGCCCGCACGCTGGCCTTGGCAATGCTAGCTAGCCCCATGCTATACAGAGACCCCCTGTCACAGCTCTTCTCAGCACTGAAGCGCTACAGTGCATCAAAAAAAGCCAATAACTACTTAGCATTTGTGCCAGTGTCACACTTTATTGACTCTTTTTGGGAGTAGGCCAATCGAGTTAGAGGCATGTGCTTGCTGTTAGCACAGCTTGATGGTGGGCTACATAATTTTTGTCACTGTGGCCGTAGGTTTCACTAATGGATCTGCCCAGGCGATGAGCTCAGTATAGTGTGACTTCAAACGGCTTGCACTACCATCAAATATTTACCAGCCATGCTGGTTTTCCACCTGCTCTCCCTCTGCTGGAGCGTAGCGGAGTGCGTATGATCCAGCAACATCCCACCGTGTTGGTGGTTTTTGACCGCTGCTAGGAAGAATGTTGACCTCGGTTCCCCTGCAGGGATGGTTTGCAGGTCTCTGACGAACAATTTTGGCCACCAAATATGTGACGTGATAGTATCAGTTTCATTTTTTGAGCACCAGTCGAGAGCATACCAGATGTTATGTTTGGGTTCAGAGCTGATCTTTAGCTTCATTTCTTTTGTCTGAAAGAAAAATAGCAGTGACTTCCTTTCAGAGTGATTTAATAAAATTGTGTCATGTGGCCCAAGTCAAAAAAATTGCATTGATTTTAGTTCCTTTTTCTTCTCGTTAAATGTTTAAAATCAGATATGCATGTTCACGGTCTCATATTATGATAATAGGGAATACAAAGGTGCCTTTGGGTCTTAGTGCGGTTTGAGCTCCTTCTGTGAGAAGTAAACCACACAAGTGAAATTGAATACAATACCACAGATTCACTGTCTCTCGCTGACACATTGAATTTTGACATTATCTACATCACAACGCCAGGATGTATATGTGAATGCAGATGTGTATGAATCATTCACTACATGATCAATAACATGCATTTTTAAAATAGATATATGCACATTTTTTTCCACACCGGTCTATCATTGTCAGCCAGCCCTTTACATTGCATAGAATGTACTTTAAACAGTTTGATTGCTTAACATGTCATACATCATACTCTTCCTGTCTGAGCAAGACGTTTTTTTGGCAAGAATTAGTTGTGATGTGGACCAGACCTTGTGCAAGTTAGTCAAAGGTGCCATAACATGATACTTGTGTATAAGTGTGGTTCTTTCCTGAAATAATGTGCTCCAGTTTCACTTTATTCCTTGTTGATTTCACTTATATTCTGATTCACATAAACAGCAAAAACAACACACACACAAAGCACCAGGAGCATTTTGGAAGAGCCTGAGCCATGCGCTAAATCAACATGACTGAGTGTGACATTAAAAAAGATGAGGGAGTCCAGAGGAAAGATGAGTAAGCTGATATACAGTAAAACAGAATACGCTTCAGGCTTCTTGAGACAAATACGGAAGGACAAATAATTTAAAACCACACAGTAAGCTGAAGAAAATAGCTTGTCATTTAGATTAAAGAAACCATTGCATTGTTTACTTAAAATTAGCATGAAAAAATTGCAGCAGAAGTCATGTAGCATTCTTGAATTCTGAATATCATTTTGACATTTTAGCATTAAAATTAAAAATTTAATTAAAATTAAAACAGCACAGTGATAAGTTCATTTACCTTTGTTCTTTGCCGTTGCAAATGAAGGTGGCGTGATAATGCTAGTATTAAAATATGTATATGAAGTCAGACCCTCATCTAGCCGAGTGAAGTACCAAGGGGACTGAAAAAACAAACAAACAAACAAAAAAACGGATAGGCAATAAACAAAGACAAAATGGTGTGCTGAGTTTGGTTTCAGCATGTTAAATCAAAGACAATTACAACTGCGCTGCTCTGTCCCATGTTAATGAGCCCAGCACTGAATGAAGGGATGAATAAATCATTGTTTAGAAAACACATTTGAGGCTTCCGCTTTTCAGAGCCTCGTGTGCATGTCTGTGTGTGTGTGTGTGTGTGTGTGTGTTGATGGACCAGCGGAGCATCGCGACAAACATCAAAGCAGCTAGACAAAAGGGATTCACTCTTATATGTTCTCCCCTTCTTAGGGCTGTGTGTAAGGTTATAATGACAGTGGTCTGAAAGAGAGAGAGAGCAAACGAGAGCGAGAGAGAGAGAGAAAGAGAGAAAGAGAGGGGGGGGGGCAGTCGGTACAAGGCGCAGTTGAGGAGAGCGAGAGCCACAGAGCAGTGTATAAGACGATGACGAGAGACACGCAGTGAAGGTGAACGGAAGAATAAAACACAAGGGATTGTGAACAACCAGAAAAAAGAAAACGGCACATGACGAGGGAACTGGATTCACAGCAAGGCAGCTGAGTGCGGCTCATGATGAATAGGATCTGTTGCAGACTGCAGGCAGGGGTTGTGTGAATGGAAGAGACACTAGATCTGTAGATAGCGGAGACAGAAGTGCAGGGGATGGTTGGGCTGCATGGGCTCTGTTGTTGGCATCGCTGCTGCTGTCCTACACCGCTTCACTCGAAACCCGTTCAACACGCACAGATATGAGCTCCAAACACTCATCTGACTGGATCCCTTACAGGTACAGTGTATTTGTGTGTGTGTGTCTTTGATAGGGGATAGAGGATGATGACTGGATAAAGCTGGCAGGGCTGCAGTGCAAAGGTGACAAAGGTGATTCTCTTGTCCTTGTCTGTTATCGCTTGCACTCTTGGGTTTGTCATACAGCACTCAGAGCTAGTATGTGAGTGTCCAGTTGTGTAGTTGCTACTGAGGGTTTGTTTATATCAGCTGGTCTGACATAATGGATCTAATACAGGACTCAACGATAAAGATGGCCTGATGGCTACTGGAGCCAGTGGATGTAACTGTGACTGCTGCATTGTCACTGTACCTTGTCTTATGGCTGTGTTTATGTTCATGTACGTTTTTTGTGTGTGTGCTTTGAGAAGTTTTTGAATGTTTTTGTCACTAAGGTCATGCTAATTAGCTGGCTAGAATAAATGAGATTATGTTGAGATTGTGAGAACTTGAAGTATGAGTTAGAACGGGTAATGTTTCAGTTATGTCTTGCACTATATTGTGGTATATTTTCCAAAAAGGTGTGCTTACGAGTTTATGGCTATATGGCTTTGTATTTGTTTGATCAAAATACAGTAAAACAGTAACATTTTGAAATATTGTTACAATTGTTTTCTATTTTAATATATTTTAAAAGTAAATGTATTCTATCACACGATCCTTCAGAAATCATTCTGATATGCTGATTTGGTGCTCAACAAACATTTCTTATCCATGTTGAAAACAGTTGTGCTGCTTAAAAGTTTTGTGAAAACTGGATTCTTTGATGAATAGAAGGTTCAAAAGAACAGCACCTTTTTTTTTTTTTTATCAATTTAATGCATGCTTGCTGAATATTATTAATGTAAAACTTTTGAATGGTACTGTTAATATTTATTTTCTTTTCATATTCAGTGTCATATTCCGCAGATACAGTTTAAATGTCATCATGCGTATTTGTTTAACAATCATTTTTTGCTGACTGATTTCGTGGCACTTCTTGATGAAAACTTGGTATTAGATTGTAAATGGAAGAAAAAAATGCATGAAGTCGCATTAGATAAATAATATTTTTCCCTAATATGGTTCAATGCTCATCCTTTAAAATTCTTTGCATTTATTTTGCTTTATATTTTTACTGACGTGTATTTCCATCTGGTATGGTCAGTGATTATTACTGGAAAAGGTTTATGTTTGCTGTTGGAGGCTGTCTTGCTGCTGCCCCATTGTCATGGCTGCACTGCCTCCTCTGCTCTCTCATTGGCTCTTGGTTGCTATAAGTTACAAGCCTACTTTCCTCCACTCTTTCTTTGAAAGATTACTTAAGGGAGCACTTGCCGCTTGTTGCAGGGAGCTAAAGGTACCGCTCGACCTACCCTGGAGGGTCTAAGCCTGTCTCTATGGGAGTGTGTTTTGTTTGTGAAGATCTGCCCTCTCCCACACCCCAGTTTCCTGTGTGTGAGGTCTGTGATTGTGACCGAATGGATTTGAGCAATCTAACGAGCTTTTGGCACTGAAGGAGCTCAAGGAAACCATAATGGAAATTCTTGTTTTGAGAGAGGCATAATTGAGTCATTTGTTGTATCTGCACCTGTAAAAAAAGAAAACCTCAAATGAAACAGTATCTCTCAGTTATTTTCATATGCATTAGTGGCGTTAAAAGGAGTGTGATTTGAACCTTTTGAAAATAATCGTTCTTTGCCAACATACCAAAGTCTGCTGGAAATATTTCACTATGAATGTTTCTCATCGCATTCCAAGATCTACTGATTCTAGATGATATCCACATTAAAAGCAGTTTCAAGTCACAAGTCACCAATTCCAATACGACTTGAGTAGAAGTCTCAGAGTATCTGATTTTAAGTAGTACTTGACTCATACTGAATGTAGTCTCAAAGATGCACTTGTCCTCAACACCTAAGAGACATGCCAGTGAAAATATGAAACAAGTGATTTGTAAGATAAGAAATCATTTTTATATTCTAAAACCAAACTAATAAAACTGAACACCTCAAAATTGCAATAAATGAAGGTTGACACTCTTAATCCTCTACAAACACTCAAGTCTCAGTTGATCTCAAGTGCACAAAAAGGCCGCAGTTAAACCAATATCCTTCTGAAAGGTCTCGTCAATATAGCGGATACATAAAATAATGTTAAGTAATATCAAATAGTCTGTCTATTTGCACTGGATTTGTTTCGGACTCAATTCCTTAATCAAACAGCTGCGATTCAGCAACTACCTGCTAATGCACTCACATTCGTGTAAAATTGCCTTGTTGACAAGTTTGGGTGAGTAATTGTAAAACGCAAAAGAAATAGTACCTTCAAATACTTTAGATACCTTCAGATACTGCCCCTAGATGTTTATATTGCTTCTTTATGGCAGAAACAAACTGCTGCAGAAAAAGTTAGGCTTCATACAAAATGTAATATGTAATTGCATTACTCATAGCAAATGTATTGGAGTAAAAAGTACATTTACTAGTTCAAAAATATAGTCAAGGAGAGAGTAAAAGTTGCTAGTATGTTAGATACTCAGAAAACTACAAAGTAGCAAAAAAACAAACATACCTTAAGTACAGTAACTAATTTAATTATAGAAACATAACTGAAAACCACATTAAGTGTCCTTGGCTATGAAAGAGCAACCTAGGAGCAATAGCATTTTCCTGTGTTTATCTTTCTTAAAGTTTAGGAAGTTATTTTGATAGATGTTTTCCTATAATACTGATGAATTTTTTTTCTCATAAAATAGGAATCAGGCAGAGATTAGCCTTGCAAAGTCAGGTCACCTTTATTTATTATAGTACTTTATTGCAAATTTATTATAGTGCTTTCTTTTTTATTATTATTTTTTGTTTCAAAGCAGCTAAATAAACAGAAAAATAAGTGTATCAGTGATGCAAGCTATCAAATATGAGACAAAGTCTGCGGTAAAGCAGGTCCAAAATTACAATAATGCCATTTATTCAGATCAAGTTTTGTTCTGTGTAGTCAAATTGATAGTATTACCCAAATATTCTTTTAAACACAGAATAAGCAAGCCAAAGCCAACAGTGGCAAAAAAACCAAGCTCTATCAGGTGACCGAAATGGAGGGGGAAAAATCCTTGGAGCTCCGTCAGTAGGCCAGATCTCCTCTTGCCAAATGAATGAAGGGGCGATGACTCACATATTAAATACTGTGTCTTCTATATTGTACATTAGAGCTGTGGTTCGCAGCAAAGTAACATTTGAATTACTCATGTGAATTTCAGGCAATGATTTCAATCCAAAAAAGTAGGTCAATAATTAGAGGAGCAGCGGTAGGGTGATCTAAGTGTCTTGCTTGCAGTCAGATTGGAAATGCAGCAAGATCTGGATCTCGGCCTTTGTGGTAGCAGCGAATGCAAGCAGCAAATGTGTCCTCTTATCTCTCCCTCAGTCAGCAGGGCCGTTGGGCCCTTCACGGCATTTTTTCCTGGTGAGATGAGCATCTCCTCCCTGCAGATGGGACTTACGATGAAAAATGAATGTAGTTTAGAGATCGTGCTGGCAGAGCTGAGGTTGCCTCAGCTGGACCTTCTGCATCACAAACACTAATTTCACAGCCTTGTCCAGTTTATTTGAGGGCCATTCTGCTTTGGTAGTTCACAGGCCCTACACATGGACACACACGCATATAAAGAGCTCGCTGGGAGTTAAGGACCTTGTTATCCACAGACATGGAAAGAGAAGTACCATTGCCTGTTTTCCATTTGAGTGCGGTCATGCTAGCATGCACGTACATAAAGAACGCTTGCTTTTTTAAACAAGACTCCTTACAATTCCCACATACTACTACAGTCTAAGAATTTTGTCCAGATCAGAAATACGTTCTCTAAATAACAGCAGCATTTTTATTATATTAGATAGCGTTCCACGTATTTCCTGTCAAAATGTCCTTGGATAGACTGAATAAAATTAACATTCCAATGCAGTTTTCCAGAGCCTTGAATCGATCCATCTAAAGTTTTACTTTTTTGTTGTTCCGTGACGCACTTAGTACATTGCAGCAGATAATTGTGAAAAGAGAGGTATATAATTGTGCTTCTCAAATCTTATTTTAAGCATTTTTAGATGTTTTTACAGGAATACAAGACAAAAATGATTGCTTTTAATGCCTGAACATTCCTTT
The DNA here is from genome assembly GCA_037194245.1 of Opsariichthys bidens. Taxonomy (NCBI): domain Eukaryota; kingdom Metazoa; phylum Chordata; class Actinopteri; order Cypriniformes; family Xenocyprididae; genus Opsariichthys; species Opsariichthys bidens. The sequence goes on from CM074280.1 coordinate 5,139,097, forward strand.
AGATCATAGCTGTTTTGTAAGTGCCGCTCTTTACTTTGCAACACGCAGAACAACAGACTGTATGTACCTTTGGTGTGATAATCACTTTTTTAGTTTTATTTCGATTTATTGTGCAGCCACATATATTTGTTTAAATATAATGAACCCCTTTTGGGAAACCCTGCTCTAGTGCATCTGTATTTTGTTTTGTTTGAGAATTAGCAGGTAAAAGTAAAGAATAAAAATCAGAAAACATTACCTGCTGATTCCAGTACACACATGCAGTTAAACACCCACATGTATAGAAACACAAAGTGAATTGTCACTGTCATCAGTGAAGCTTGATGGTGAGGAAGAGAAATGATCTCGCACATTGCAGGCAGCTGTCAGCACATATCAATTTATCTCTCATCCCTTGTTGACCCTCATTATAACCGCTCTGTTTATGCCATTATCTGTCAGTCTGATGGGAACCGACACCCTTGACTGCTAACATTAAGCACTACGCTTTGTGCATGTGTGCATTTTTGTATTTTAGCTTTAGGAGGGTGATCATGAATGTGGGCAAGTAAGCATTACTATTTCTGTATCATGCGGTTTGAGTCAGTTTGTGAGTGTACTGAATAGGTGTCCATTTCTGAATGAGTGTGTGCTCGTGGACATGTATCTTCATGCCCATGTGATAAAAATGGTGTCAGAGTTGGCAGTCCATAGAGTGAAATTTCTCTGGTTTAAATAGGAAAGTAGAGACTGGATGCTGGAAGATCCTTCTGAGCGAGAGAGGGAGAAAAAGATAATGTACTAGAGGAATCCTGCATGCTGGTTAGTACACTACTGGTTTTAAAGTAGCCAATATATGGATGCATGTATGTGTCTATTAGGGCTGTCAGATTTTTCACACCATGGTTATTGTGGCCAAAAGAATTCACGATATCAATATATATCGCGATATCTATAGAAAGGGGGGTTGTTATGTATCAGTGAACTTAATTTTGTTTAACTTTATTTCGTTTTTCTTTTTCACTACATGGACATAAGGATACTGATAAACACAGGGCATATGCATTTTCACTTCTTGCATTCTCAATTGACTTGAGACTCTGGCTTTCTCTGTCTTCTTTGAAGATCCCAATGAAAATAACAAGAAAATACTGTCAAGTTCTACAGTATGATTTATAAATATTAACATCAAAACTGTTACTTTAACCTGTTAACTTGCGCACCCCTATTTTAAGCTCTTTACCCTATCGTTGTGCCGTCGCCAATGACACATTGATGACACTGCGACCAACTTACTGAGTTTAATGTACCAATGTAGTCTAGCTTATGGTAATGAGCAATGTATGAAACTTGTATTGTGAGCACTTCCTGTGTCTATTGGCCAATTCATGAAGCATCGCTTGTTTGTATACCTCACTTGTAAGTCGCTTTGGATAAAAGCGTCTGCTAAATGACTAAATATAAATGTAAATGTAGTCGCTCAGTTTTTCTAGATCAGTTTTAGTCATGTAAAAGATTTACAAAAAATGCACAAAAAATATCAAGTGCTACTAAAAGGCCTTATTGGCCATCACTTGATAGCAAATGCATTACAAATACAAAAATAAGATGAGAAAAAGAAACCGCAGTACTTATTAAAAGAATCACCCTTTATTTAAATATATGAACACAAAACCGCTGTTAACAGGTATATGTAACATCTCCCATTCCATGAGTGGTAAAACAATCGCAATTTACTCGCTGTAAAATGGCGTAATCCACAGGGTAATGGACATGGCGGTGGGTAAAGCCGCATGTCTCCTCCCATTTCTAGCAAAGATGCTTGCCTTGAATCAACTTCCCGCGTCCACTGCGCAGACATAAACAGCGCATATGGCAAGCCGTTTTAGCTTTTAAACTTTGTTCTGACTATAAATATTTTTAAAGATAGTAACAATTGTATTTTGACGAGTGATAATTGTAATTCGACTAGTCAGAATGACAATTAGAGATATCTGCAATTTTAATTGCACTAGTAAGAAATCCGATTTGAGATATCTGTAATATATATTTGACTAGTCAAAACTCCATTCAAGATATCTGTCATAGATATCTTTTAAAGAAGCGTCATATATCCGCAAAGGTAATTGGAGATATCTGTAATTCGGTTTCGACTAGTCACAATTATATTTTAAGATATCTGAATTGTAATTGCTCCTAGTCGAATCTGTTGTGTGTGACGTGAAACTTACATTTCCTCAGCACCACCCACAGGCGCTATCTCCACAACTATATTACCTTAGAAAACACTCGCTTGCTTACCATTTTGAATATCAATCATGCTGATCACGTTCTTTATTCCACTCCTCTCATTTTATGAAAATATTCATGCATTTGAGTGCTCAGATAAGATGATGTAACATTAGAATAACTTTCTGTCTGTGTCGTCATGACTATTTTGCTTGCTTTCATAACTTTTGCTTATATTCTCTTGAACTGACTCGTTTGCTATACTGAACAGCCAATCAGAGTTCGCTCTCTCACTGACAGCCTGACGCCGATTCAACGTCGAATCAAAAACAAACGACAACGACTAACTTCAGCCGATGGTGCGGAACTCACTGAGAAACTTAGGCGGGCAACGAACAAAAACTTCCTGACAGCCGACCATCTGCTTGGTGTGTTTCTGCCTTTAGACTTCGGGTGAAAAGCCTATGGATAGTTTATGGGGGTGCACAAATATATTGTATACACACACACAAAGAAAAAAAATTTAACAGACTTGCGAACCCAACCAGGCATACACAAGCAAAACAAAACAAAACCAAAACTCTCCGAGTCGTGCAGAGAAGTGATAACTTGAAGCTTTGATCCTCTTCTCCTCAATAGGTACAGGAAACCAGTTCAGTGCCAAAATAAGTGATGCGTCACTCACACACCAGAAAATGGTCGATAAATCCGACACACGAAGGCCAGCAACTCTCTCTCCTTCAACACAACGAACATCTCCGGTTACTATCGTAACCTCTCAGGGACTGAGACACTGCGTCACCGAAGGTGGCGCTATGGGGTTATCCCTTCCTTAGTGCCGCCTTCGGTGACGCAGTGTCGAGAGACCGTCTCGAAAGGGAACAGTTCAATTTCGGCATATGCTGCCCGAAAACACTCCAATGCGGCCCGTGACTCCTCTGGGTCCTCGAATCTCGAAGAAGCAATAGCAACGCCTCAGTCTGTTCAGTTATATTGCGGCTGCTACAATGAACAGAGGCAGATGCATTTAGTCTTTCAACACACGGAAAACTTTCCCGTTATCACAATATATATAAATAGTGATATATCTGAATGTGGTCTAGCACACAAACACTGTCTCTAGATAAACTTTAACCCTTTGACGCATACGATCACACCAGTGTGATCAGTCTTGGCTGGTCCCTGGAGCGTACGATCACACCGGTGTGATTAAAATGTTCAGTGCATCACATGATCAACTGCCAAATTCAAAAGTGCTTGCGCGCATTCTCTGGCGCTGAGCCAGTGACAGACGCGCTCAGCGCTGTCAATATATCCCAAATATGCAGTGGTTTCAACCACATAATGTTTATTTTAGGTTTCAGACATTTAAATGCACATAAGTACTAACAAATCAATGCATTTAGAGATTGTAAAATACACACTGATGTCTATGGAAGTGGCAATAACAATCATTTCCATGATAATTTGACAGCACGTTTTATTCATATCAGATACACATTGTGACTTTAAACTTTAAAGTTTACTCTCTTCTTCTCTCAGTTCACCAGCTCACTTACTTTCATGTTTTTCGAGAGAAGGATGAATTCACGCGCTGTAAATCCAACAGACGTGATTCTCTGTACTGCGGGGCAAACTAACATGGCGGCGCCCTTCGCGCGTATATCTCAACTAACGCGATCATTATAAAGGTGTTTAAACAGCAAAACACATCCACTTGCACATATTTGACAATCGGAATATCAGATATTTCATGCTATAGTCATCAAATTTGTTAATATTTTGAATAAAAAAGGAAAAATTAAATAAAAGCAGATCATCGGTCATTCAGCGCTTTTGAGGTTGCCGTGTGTCACGTGACAAGCAATGACGCGTCACCATGGAAACAGTAAAGTGACACGTTCTAAATTAACGGTCGCCTTGAAAAACTCACACTGAGCGCTCAGCCATAATATTTTAAACTTACGTGCGAAAGGGTTAACAGACTTCCATAAAGTTTTCTGTCCTACTCCGTTGAGCAGCTCGCTAATCTCTGTCCATTAAATTTTTCTCAACCTGGCGTATGTCGCTTATCCATTCCGATTGGTTGAATGTGAACACACTAAAACCCAAAGAAACATCTTAATGGTTTGAAACACCTCAGAATACACAGTCAGAAAACTCCAATGTATGTATACACAATGTCGAAATACATAAATTAAAATAAATCTGTACAAATATTCACAGAGTGTTATTATTATACCTTTTTATAGTATGCTAGGGTGCAAATAACAATTGCCCCAATATACAATAATTTAAATAAAAAATATTATATATGTAAATAAACATGCTGCCAAAGAAGTTTTTCAAATTTTTCACATTGTAGTGTTTGAACATTTTCTATAGTGTACACAAATACTTAAAAATAAGAGCATCTGATAAGCATGTTTGTTTGTGTTTTGTATTGTCATCAAGAAAATGAGGAAAATGCCTGTGGTGTTTTGAAGCCATAATGTTTTTGTATTGTCTCATGACATCCTGTGGGAAACAAATGAAAAGATAGCAGAATTCTTGATTTCTATACCGTATTTGTACATGTGCGTCTCTCCATTCTGATTGTAAAACATGTTCAGATGTTAAACGCTACACCCTGGTTGTGCATTACAGATTACAGAGCACAAATCCTGTCCACACCTCCTTTGATCTGTCACACTTCTTCTCTCCGCATGATCCACCACAGCTACAGAGGAAGTCCTCCATTGCCATTTAATTAACACAGCTTTTGGCTCAGCAATAACAGGCAGCATAAATGCATAAGGGGATCTGGAGTGAATGTGTCATAGCTGATTAAAGGGAACGAGTGGAGGGAGAGGCAGAGCACAAAGACCTCCCTTCTCACAGGACCTGAAAGAGGACAATGAGTCATAGGTCTGATCAACACAACAGCGGAATGTCTCTGTCCTTTGAAAAAATGATGTTCATATATACCATTTATATACTGTTCTTCTGCCCATATTCTAGGTTTAATGACCAGTAAATGGAGACCAATCGCTGTGATTTATTTATATGATTATACTTGAGTCACTAGACAACAGCTGTTTCAATGATGTACTGAATGAGATAAGTTAAATACTGAAAACTGATGTCATGTCCTGTACAGTAGACTTTAGTGAAGGACGTGAACAGTATGGAATTGTATCTGTAAAGATCCCTTTGTGTTAAATCATTGATACTACATTATATTATTTTTTTGATATTGGACAGGATCTTTGTTTACACAAAAGAATTGTGTCTCTGTTGGCGCTACTCACATTTTGTTTTTGTTAGGCTTTCCCATTTAATCTTGTTTTTGTTCTTCTGCAGCACCTTGGATGATGAGGGCACAAACCTGCGACAACAGAAGCTGGACAGACAGGTGAGCCCTCCTTTGGTTTCTTTTCAGCATTGTGTAGAGAAGGCTCTGCTCAAAGGAAATTAGATAAATTGAAAAAAAAAAAAAAACAAGCAGAAGAAGAACAATGAGAGAGAAACCATTCATTGAGGAATCACATCACAGAAACATATTCTCAAGGCGGTTTAAAGAAAATGCCTTTGATAAGATTCCATATTCCATCCCTCCCTTTATCTTACATTATGTGCTGTTACGTAAATAGACTTGCCACAGATAGCTTTGAAAACTTATGCCAAGATTGTCCTCTTTTCAGTTAGCAAGACTTGTTCCTCTGTGGTTTGCATTGGGTATGCTGATAATCCTTTGTTATTGAACACACTGGATTCTAAGGAGAAGAGATGGGTTCCATGGACAACTTCAAAGTTTTTTTGACAATGCATATTAGTTAAAGGCAGGGTAGGTGATTTGTTCCAGAAACATATTTTGTTATGCTGGTTGAAAGTCTCTTCACATCCTGGCAGATATCACTAAGTTAAGTGTTCTAAATGTGTGTGGATCATTTCCCTCGTCCGAAAGCAACAACATGATGTCCTACCTGACTGTCAACGTATACATTTCCATACCTCCACACACCCTGCTCACATAGACAACGCAGATTATTTCATACTGTGCAGAGTTAGATAGGTGTCAGTCACCGAGTAAGAGATGGAAACCCATGATGTTATCCTCAGAGAGGTTCGTGACTCAAATTTATGCAGTTAACACTATCAATGCTGAAATGAATCTGCAGTAGTCAGGTGATACAGGTCAGTGGTCTTTAAGTTGTGTTCATTATTATTGTAATGTTATGTTCTTGAGGTATTTTAATGCTGTCTCTCATGACGCTTTTGTTTGCTCCCTGCTGTACGCGTTCAGGTGTTTCAGAGGAGGTTTTGGAGATGCTCTGAAAGGAGGGTGGGCTCTTATGCTTTCAAAGCTAACTCACTTTTCCTAGCATCGCCGAAAATTGCCTACCCTAGCTTTAATCATAACTTAATTATTCTTTACCACAAGATTATTATTACCATACATTTCTTTAGAAAGGACTTTCAGACAAAATGTGAAATTGTTGGATATCAGAAGTTAAAAATCCAAAGTTCGTTGGAGTTGTAGAAACTTGGTGGTGTATCCGAATAAAACATTGTGAAAAACACCAGTCCTTGGCAGTCTTTTATTTATGGAGTTCTTGCATACTTCAAATGACCCAAAGCACATGAAGGTGCATGGAGCAAATTCCCATGATGTAAATGGATAGTTGTTAAGAGAAGGATAGGATTAACAGGATGGAATTAATAGGATGCACAGGATGTACATGATGGTCATTAGTCCATCATACAAAAAAAAGATCAGGCTTATACGAGCAATTCATCAATAAACTTTAACAATATATATACACTCAATCAAACCCAATCAAAATAATTCAAACCATACAATTGACAAAAACAAAATTACTTAACACATCCTAAGGAGAGGACTCAAAGGACATGGTTGGGTGTCCATTTAAACACTAATGCAAAAAGGAAGCAAAGGAAGGAAATTAAGTCAATTTATAGACCATGACCAGGGGGTTGTGGGTAATATAGTGCACTATATATGGTAGTGTAATTTTCTAGGGATTGGGATCTTAGTCTGAAATGTTAGATGAGATGTAACCAAGTGTTTTCCAATTTAGCACTCCTTCAACTTCTGTAAGAACTGTCTATAGGACTTCCTCTGATACCGTTTGGCTGCCAAGTACCACCCGCAGGGCTGTTTTAACCGAACAGATCTCTCTTTCCCATGAGTCTCCAAAATGAAGAGCTTGTGGAGGATTAAACTTAAATTTAATCTGCTGATTTTCCCATTTGACTTTTAACTCAGTGGTAAGGTTCTCAAAAGTTTCCTTCAATTCTCTTGCAGCTCCACAGAAATTACTTCCTTGATCACAAAGAATCTAATATGGCTGGCATCGCCTCGATATAAAATGGCATAGGGCCATTGGAAACCGGTCTACATCTAAACTAGTTAACAAGTCAAGATGCAGAAATCGAGTGGTCTGACACTAAAAAGAATTCCCCATCTCTTCTCTGTTCTATGACCAATCTTGACATGGAAAGGACCAAAACAATCTATTCTAGTGGACCAAAAAGGAGGTTTGAACACTCTAAGCTTGGAGAGTGGAAGATCTGACATTTGGGGGATTGATGGCTTAGCTCTCCACTTCCTACATTCCAAACAAGACCATTGATTTTTTTTTATGGCTTGTCTACCTCTAATTATCTAATAATAGTGAAAACTCTCTGGACCAGGATGGAAAAATTTCTCCTCATTGTCCTTGATGATTAAACTAGATAATGGGTGCTTGGGGTAAAGGACTACTGGATGAACCATTCCAGGCTCCATATTCTCTACTCATCTGAGCCTGCCAGCCATTACAATAAATCCTTTTTCTTCTCGGAATTCAGGACAAAGTGTAATGAGAGACTTAGGGGTTCAATGGGCTTTCCTTCTTTCAAATACTGGTACTCAGAGGGAAAACTTTGTTATTGAGCTTGACTTAAAAGAGGGGTTTGTACAGGGGAAGGGTCACAAGAGTCCGGACTATGTTGTCGCCATAACTTATGGCAGACATCAACTCTACACAGGACTGGAAACAGGAAAGGTAAGGGAGTGCAAAATCTTTCAGTTGTGACAACCCAATATGAGTGGTTTACAGAGTTCAGAATCAGTACTATCAGGCCTGGATACTAGATTTTGAGGCCATTGTTTTGGACGATATTTCAGAAATGGTGGACCTTGTCGCCATCCATGATCAGGTTTGGCTAGCTCAACAAGTGTACTACCTCTGGTAATGTCATCTGCTGGATTCTGTGCAGAAGGGATATATCTCCTTAAGAAGAAAGATCGGTAAATTCCAGGATTTCAGTGACTCGATTAGCTACAAAAACTATGTAAAGGCAGGAGAGGGAATGCAGCCAAGACAAGACAGTTGTTGAGTCAGTCCATAAAACAGTATTTGTCAAAGGAAGAGTCAGTTCTTTCTGTAAGAGTTTAGAAAGCTGTGCACCAGTTACAGCAGCGCAAAGTTCAAGGTGAGGGATAGATATTTGCTTTTTTGAGGCAACTCGAGATTTCGCCATGATAAAGGAAGTATGTACCACACCTTTATCTGTTTCTATTCTCAAATAGGCTACTGACCCATATGCACTTTCTGAGGCATTACAAAATACATGCAACTCCCTGGATGGAATTTCCTCCGAAGCTAAAGATAAATAACAGCGAGGAAGCTGGATCAATGACAGATCAGGGAGTTCAGTTTCCCAAGGCTTCCAGGCCTGTTGAATAGGACTTGGTATAAGAGGGTCATCCCAGCCCAAGACTTCATCCAGCATTGTTGTACAATTACCTCAGCGTGCGTAGTGTACGCATATTTATTCTTTACACTCCATAGGATCGATACCCCAATGAATCAGAGGGACAGTGCTAACTCAGACCCAAAGCTCCTTCTTTAGGGTCCAAATGGTCTTGGCTGATCCAGAGTTCAGAACTCTGTCTGACAACTTGCCCACTGTCTGATTTCAAATCCCCCACTCATCAGTAATGAATGCATGCTATCCAAGTGGTTCTTTGCGGCTTGTACTTTTTGAAAACTCTCTAGTCAATTATCTACATAGAATGACTGTTGTACAGAATTCACTGTATCTTCATATCCTTCTGAGTGGTCACAGACATGCTTTTGTAAAGCATATATTGCAAAACATGAACTACATACTGTACCAAATGGTAAAACTTGCCATTAATAGACATCAGCTGGATTTAACCTTTGCATATTGCACAACAGGAAACGTAGGGGAGTACAATCTTCTGGTAGTAACTTGGTGAAACACAGATTGTATGCCCCCACTAATTGCCACTGGATACTGGCGAAATCGGAGTAAGACACCGAGTAAAGAGGGGCCCAATTGTGGGCCAGGAAGAAGCTGGTTGTTCAGTGATGTACTTTTGTATTGATAGGAACAATTGAAAACTATTTGTGGTAACCATTATGCTCCACAAGATGATGAGGGATATACCATAATTCATAACCAGACTTCTCCAACTTGGCAATTTCTTGGTCATATACTGCCACAGATTTAGGATTTCAGTGGAGGTGAGGTTCAATACCTCAAAGGGAGGACATAACTGCATTTGGTAAAGATCATAACTGTACAGCAGAAACAGCATGCAATAAAGGAGTGACATGTCTTTATACACCATCAACATCAACTCTTTTGGCCTTGGAGGCTAACAAGTCCATAGCTTCTTGATCCTGCTTGGATCTAGTAATGACCTTATTATTTTTGAAAGGAAGAATGTCTAATTGCCATAATTTCAAACACTGCATCTCATCATTGTTAGGAATTGGTATTAGACCTTGCAGTACCCAAACCAACTTTGTATGGATAGCAGCCGGAGATTTAGAATGTCCGAAATGCACCTGGTCAATTGGATTTATCAAGTGTGGGTAGTCTGCACTGATAAGGATAATTGGTTGGATGTTTGCGAATGTTGGAAGTGGTAGACCTCAAAGATGTATCAAGTGTTTCTGAACAATTCTCATCAAGGTACGTCTGTTCTGCCAGTCCCAATCTGGTAGTAGAAAAGGCATTGGAAATGGTATACTTTTTTACTGGATTGGCAGTTGAGGATATTTCAAAGGCTACAGAAGAGCCTTCAAGTGTAATAGTATCTTGACATACAGTGCGAACAGTAAGGGACTCAGCTTGCCCCTTGAGGCCCAAATAGTCAGATGCTTTAGATAGCAACATGGTACGTTCTGATCCATCATCAACGATGGCATAGGTTTGCAAGGATTGCTCTTTATGATGGAGAAGTACTTTCAACAACTTTTAGCAACACCTTGCTGGAGCCTCCAAGTCGACTAAGATAGAATGTACCATTTTCCTGGTTACGACAGTTAACTCCATGAAGGATACCAAGATATCGACCTTTACACTATGCACAGGGTATTCTCAAATCACTGTCAGCATCCAGATGGTTAAGCCCGCACCTCCAACATCTTTTGTTCTCTCTAATCCATGCACATTTTTTGGTGTCTTCTAGAGCTTTAAAAGGGGGACACAGGCCAATGAAATGCTCTCTACTCGAACAATATGAACATGAATATGAAAATGTGTCTTGATGCCACAAAATTTCCATTATCTCCGTACAATACTGTTTGAGTGTTAGTGTGGATCTTTGAGGCTTACTCAGGAGTGGGTTTTGGGAAGACACTAACTTGATCAGCCATCGCTTGACATTCAGCCTCTTCTTGAAGCCAGGCAGAAAAGTTAATCAGGTTGTAGCTTTGATCATGTAGGACAGTGTGACCATAACGGGCAAAGTTGGTCATATGTTCTGTGGGCAGTTTACCAAGTAGTCGTGTACGTGAGAAGCGCAGGTTCGTTCAGATTGAACGTGATCTTGATCCAAAGATTGGAGCATGCCAATTAAAGCCTGAACTTTCAGTGTGAAGGTAAATGCTCTGCCGTCACCCTGAAGCCAACAATCAGACAGCTGCCGTGATCAGTTGTGCAATGGTGGCCATGGAGAGGCATTTGTGGATCAATCTGACCGAAATCAGGGAGAAAGAGAAACATTTTCTTTTTAATGCGTTATGCGTATCCTCTGAGCTTTTCAGGGACATCTGTTGTAAACCTCAACCCTAACCCTAACCACACTAAAGGGAAATAGCATCTTCTTTCCACCCCCATCCGTACCAGCCGCTCCCTCTTTCGAGAGTTTGTTGACTTCCTCTCTTTTTAGAGAGTGGCTCTGTTGGGCCTCCGCTCACCTGAGACAATGATATCAAGTGTTCAGCCCTTTCTAAGACCACTTTTGAGGTTAAGTATGGTTGGCCTCCTTTCACTGTAGAGAGTCATTCTGCTGATGCCTCCTGTCACTGAGCTCCAGTTAGGCAGTGACATAAAGTGTTTTGCCCTCTGTGAGACCGCCTTGATAAACTGTCTTTGAGGTTGAGTATGGTTGGCCTCCTCTCACTTTAGAGAGTTGTTTTACTGAAGCCTCCACTCTCTCAAGACCCACCCAGAGATGCTGTCTTCGAGTCAGGTAGGGTTGAGCATTTCTTTCTGGGGTTTTTTTTTTTTTTCAGGGGTTGATCCAGATCCCCCTAACATAGTGACAGGTGAAGTAACTTGTTTCTTTGTTTCTTGAAGTATGTTTCTTTTTGCCAGTATTCCCTTAAAGGTAATGCTTACCAGGGAGGCAGATATTACCAGACCTTTGAACTCTGCCCTTGGAGCAGGCACTGATACACTCGGCCCAGGAAAGGAGGAATTAATTAGCCCCACTGCCATGCATTATTATTATCATCAATGTTAAAATAGTTGTTGTCCAAACAAACAGCATTTTATCTTAAAATATTTTGTCACAACATCAATTTTTTACTGTCACTTTTGGTCAATTTAATGTTTTCTTAGCTAAATCTTACTGTCTCCAAAATATAAAATGTTAGTGTATATATTAAAATGAATAAGGATGTCCTTCAAGGCCGTTTTTACTACGATCAGTCGCTAGCTATTTGACAAAAATTGAATATTGAAAATTACCATGATTATCATGAGATGTAGTTCATAATTCAACATATTTAGAAATCCATCTCAAAATACTTGTGACAGTGAAATGCTTGCAACTAGCAGTATTGAAATCAGGGTATCAGGGTTATTCATACAGATTTAGCTGTTCACTCTCAAATTACAGACAGATATAGAACGATTCAGTGAAGCATTCTCAGAGTATCAGAACAGAGCTGGGACACATTTAGGGTGTTAGAAGAGACAGAAAGAGCATCTGCCTCAACCTTGATAGGTTTTTTTCAGAGAAAACTGACAGCTCAGAATTCTTAGTCTGTCAAAGTCCTTGCTTTCTTCAGCTGTCCAAAATATATTGAGGTGGGCTGTAAATAGGATTTTAATGAGCTGCGAATATTAGGAACCCAAGCCTCCATGCTCTGTGCCCCTGCGGTAAAGGAGTTAGGAGGATATCTCCTCAAGGGTGTTTTGCATCTGTTTGTGTGCTGTTGTGCTGTAAACACCAGTGGTTCTTGCAGCTAGATAGGGAGACAAACATAATTTGCTCCAAATTTCGGCTCAAGCCAATAGGTTTAGCCCTCAGCGCTCGGCTGTTCTTTAATGAACCTCCCACTCTCTTCACAAGACCTAATTACCATGTTTATTGCCTGTCTGCTTTGCATAATAACCCTGAAGGAGCCAAGCTTGAAACTGTTGATCATCACCTTAGCCAGCCTCTTTGTGCTATGGCCTCAGGAGTCTTTGACCACTGCATTTCAATGAATTTTAAGGTGCTGTGTGAGCACATATTTTGAGCGATCTGTTTCAATGATACTGAAAATGTTATGGCTTATTTGGCAGCGCATCAGGTCTGAGAATAGAGGAGAGCACAGACAGCAAATGTGTTTAGGCAATGTGTGCACAGATGAACAACTTTTTATTAGAATATCAATATGGAGATCTGTGCGTGCAGCACAAAGGCATGTTTCCCCAAGCAACAAGGTACCGTCAATAGAACGAGCTTTGTATAGAAACCCCTGAGGGAAATGCTATCTTGTAGGAACATCAAGTATTATTAAAAATAATGAATTCATTGTCATGTGAAGATAACAAATTTTAGAGCTTAACAAATCACATGGTGTGTCAAATCAAAGGATTTTAACCTTTTTGTTTTAATGCAATCTTTAGAGTATGATCCCTGTGAAAAGTAGAACTGGGTATTGACATTGATTTTACAAACAAACTTCATTCTGATATAATTTTCATTGTATTCGTCAATTGTATGCCAATTTGCCTTAAGGAAAAAATCTCTCTTAACTAATGCTGTGCATTACTATAATATTAAAATGAAGACCAAATACAAATTCTATTTATTTTTAGATATAATGATCAACACTCAAAAAAGAACCAAGTTGTATCCAAACATTTATTTTTATTTTAACTTTTTAATGATATAATTATATTTCTACATTTTAGAATATTCAACATTTAAAAGGTGGCTGTCGTAACTTTATTTGCATGACAGAGTTATTAAAACAAACACAATACATAAGACCGGCAGTAAAAACAGAATTAATATATGATAAAATGCATTCCTAGTTCTTTCATGAAACTCTTGGCTGATGGGCCCTTAACGCAAACGGATGATATTCTCAGCGTTAACTTCTTGGCACAAGCTGATTGGTTCAAGTCGCGTTTGCTGCCAATGATAGCAGTTTGCGGCATGCTTTCACAGTTCCTCTGAAGCCCTCCTCCTTCTCCAACTCCACCTGTATAGATATGCTATGCGTGATTTCATATATGCTATTTGTGCAGCAGCAATATGGCTTGCATATGCATAGCAGAGTATTAGCGTATGTATTGACAGTACAAAGTTCCTCTGCTTGCTTTGCAGTAGCAGTAACAATAATCTACAACTGCAGTAATAATCAACAGCAACAGCAATTCAACAACATTAACATTGTCATATCCATTACCATGTTAAAATCTTCAGAGAGTTCTCATGATAGAAATATATTATCAAAATGCACCTCCCTAGACTGATTTTTTCTAGTTGAATAACAAGCTCTAGACATTGAATTGCTTTCCTGAAGTAAATCTAACATTATTTACAAGCTGTTTTATCGACCCATCTTTCTGCAGTTGGAATGCTGTTTCGGTGATTACATCAAACATGATACAGTCAGTTATTTGTACTGTTGCTTTTAAAATACCTTCTGATGTTCATTCATTTTAATTTATGATATAACTAGTAGTAAATAGCATTCACTCGCGCTCCATGCTGAAGCGCCTGTCACGCCACTTTAAAGAGTACTAAAATTAAATTAATTGCTTACATTTTGTGAAAAAATTGACAGAATGTGAAAGCTGAGCAAAACGATCAAAGCACAAAGCATATTGCGAATATTGGACTGTAGGCATGCTACAAATAATGTTTAGTAAAGTATAATGCTTTGTTCAAACATGAACAGAAAGCAGCACAGACTAAAAGATTGATTTTAGAATTTAAGAATCGATATTGGTTCATCAAAATGAAGACTGATTAAAAACGATGTCAGCCCAGCTCTAATAAAAAGTAAAAAAAAAAAAACTTTTTTATAGCAGCTAATGCTATGTTTCTGCTTGCGTAATCTGTGATAATAGGTTCCTTTCTCATTTAAGGATTTTCCATCTGTACACCACTCACTAGCAGAGGGGAGAGTGTTTTTTCTGCTTGACTGGACAGACCTGGTGTCAGGCCTACTATTTGCTCAGATTCCTTTAATGTTTAATAGACTCCAGCGCTGGGATCTCCCCAGAACACTTGGCTATAGCTTTACATAACATTAGGTTGCTGCGAAAGAGAAGAATGTTGTGTGGGGAAACCCATGCTGGGCTGATCATGAAGGGAAGGCATGTTGTAGTGGATGGTTAGGTCTAGGACTCTGAGAGTTTTATGAAGAAGCAACACAGTCCCTGCACTCTTTGTGTGGCACCATTCCATTGTTGTGAAAACATTTGAAGATGTGTTGTTTTACATGTCACATTTTTACTTGGTGAAGAATTGAATATCTTCATTAGAGCAAATGTGATTCGTCAGACTACCTGAGGTCAATTAGACCTCATAAGAGACTCCTCAAGAGAAAATGATCAAATGGAAATTTCTTCAGTGCTATATCATGAGTTATGGAGCTTTGGTTGAGTGTCTGAGAAAGCTCTCCTATTTAGTTGCCTTGGCCCTTTTTAGACATATAGTTATAATTATATATATATATATATATATATATATATATATATATATATATATATATATATATATATATATATATTAGTTTACGTTTTAATAATTTTGTTAAGGATTTTTCTATTTTTAATATTTCTATTTGTTTTCAGTTTTACTTTATTTTATAGATATATATATCTTTATATACTAGATTTTTTTGGTTTTCCGATCCCTGCACAGCAGTCTTCTTCTGCAAAATTGTTTGTTTTTTTGATATCGAAAGATCTGCGTTATTTATGTAGAAAGATTACAACAAAAAAATGCATCCCTGAGGTTAAAACATGAAGTGATCTTGTCCTCATCTCCAGAGCTCTCTTTTTGAAAATAAATAAATAAATAAATAAACAAATACAAATATAAAAAAAAAAAAAAAAAAACGAGAAACACTGCGTTATTCACCGTGACAGAGCATGAAGGTGAAATTAGCCTAGAAACTGCCACCACAACGTTTCGGTACACAACACCACACCGCCTCCACTGCCACTCTGCTGTTTAAGAGAAATAAAAACCATTTAATTTAGTTGGATAATGGCCAGGTGGTGCGGTGACAACAATTTCTCTCTGAATGTGGAGAAGACGAAAGAGATTGTTGTTGACTTCAGGAGAACGCACACTCAGCATGCTCCTCTGACCATCAACCGTGCGACCGTGGAAAGAGTGAGGAGCACCAAATTCCTGGGTGTGCAAATCACAGATGACTTCTCCTGGACCGCCGACACCACAGCACTGACCAAGAAAGCACAGCAGCGACTCTACTTTCTCCGCAAACTGAGAAGAGCCAGAGCCCCAGCCCCCATCATGCGCACCTTCTACAGAGGCACCATCGAGAGCATCCTGACCAGCTGCGTCCTGCCGAAAGACGCTTCAGCGCATAATGAGAGCAGCTGAGAAGATCGTTGTTGTCTCCCTCCCCTCCCTCCAGGACATCTACAGCACTCGCCTCACCCGCAAAGCCCTCAACATTGCGGGTGACCCCACCCGCCCATCACACGGCCTCTTCAGTTTGCTGCCATCAGGGAGGAGACTACGCAGTCTCAAGGCAAGGACCAGCTGTCAGGGCGCTGAACTCCCTCCCGCCCCCGCCCCTCCCGCACCTGACCTCTGAGCCCTCCTCCCCTTCCCTCCCCATACGGTTCACTTACTTATTCATCTACCTCATATACATTGTCTCTCTGAGCACTGGTCCCTGTATACTCAAGACTCTTAGAATTGCACTATTACTGTTTTGCACTAATATCTTCATAAGTCACTTTATTTATTTATTTATTTATTTTATTCTTTAGTTGTCGTTGTTAATTGTTACCTTGTTACATGTATACATCTAGGGTCTGAGAGTAACGAAATTTCAATTCTCTGTATGTCTGTGCTGTATATATGGCAGAATTGACAATAAAGTAGACTTTGACTTTGATGCTTCAATGGTAAACTATTGTAAACGTCTGCTCTGCTCATTCACAGGAATCACAGTTCGCTTATCACATGACTGACTGACAAGACCATGGCAGAGAATTCTTAACACAATGTTTGCAAATTTTGTTGCATTATCTATCTAAACGTCTTATCTTGGAGAATGCGCGCTTAGCACTGCCGATAAGCGAAAGTTAAGCGCAAGCTCCCTGATGCGCTCAAATTAAATTTTCTTGAACCCGATCTTGTGTCTCATCTGGTCTCGTGAGATAGGTGTCTCGTAACACCCGTAAAATAAGTCAAATAAGCTGAATAAAATTGGCAGATGTACAGAAGCAGTGTGCAATGAAACCCCTCAAATAATACAAATACTTGCTGTAATACTGCATTTTTTGGGCAATTTTATTTGTTGTACACATGTCCGCTTGAGTGTCATTTGCCTTGGGGATGCTTCTTTGTTTTTGGCGCTAAGATGGGAACTAAACCGCAACTACCAGCCCCCGTTCTCTCAAAAATAAATATATTTTGTGCCCGTTATTGATATTTCATTAAAGTGTGTTTTCCATATATATTTGTGCTTAAAGAAATAAGAAATTAAATTGAAAGTAGTCATTGATTGGTTTTCTCTTCACACTGTGCATCTTTTTAAGTGAAGTGAGAAATATGTCATTCCATTGCAGTTTTTGAACATTTGATTAAATACTCCATAGAGTATCATATAGCACAAGTAACTAAAATCTCAAAACTGTTTTGATGTACTGTACTGTAATGTCTGGCCTGTGCACTGACTGTATAATAAAGATTGTGTGTCTGTCTGTCTGTCTGTTAATGTGCGTTTGTAGCGAGCTTTACTGGAACAGAAGCAGAAAAAGAAACGTCAGGAGCCCCTGATGGTGCAGTCTAATCTGGATGGGCGGTCTCGAGTCCGAAGGACCCGGCAGTCGGAGGAACAGGCTCCCCTCGTGGAGAGCTACCTCAGCGGAAACAGCAGCACCATCTACCACGGTACACATAGCCACATAGCAAAAAAACACTCTCATAAAATTGCAAATAACCATAGTGCCACAGTGACTCAAGGGTCACGTTCACTCTCGAGGGCATGAGATGTTATTACACTGACTTGCCAATATCGACCCAAGCTGCTCAAACAGAGAGGCCCATAAAGGCTGGTGATTGAAAATGGAAATGCTTGTTTGCTGATTGTTCGGCAAACAATGCTGCCATTCTTCGTACTCCCAGCGGTGCTGGCTTGAGTTACTCTATTGATCTCTGTCCCAGACTGCTCAATGTTAGATAAACCCTTCCTACAATGTCACTGCAGACCTCAATCATCTATATTAAAAAATTTGCTAGTGTCAGGGGTCTTTCCTCTGAGCTACGAGAAGCCTTTTCTTTGTTTTGTTCAACTTGTGAGCAATCATTATTCTTAGCTGTTAGTGTATCATTGTCTTTTGGCATTATGGCCAAGCTCTACACAATGAAATAGCTTGTTCTGAAGAGAATTAACTTTTGTGTGAGTTATTGCATTTTATCTATCTAGCTTTAACCACATTTTAAATTTCTTGTTTGTTTAAATCCTTGTGCACCAGTGTTATTTTAGGATTTTTTATATACTATTACTATTATGTTTATTAATGTTTTGAGTTTTAATTTATCTTTATATTTTCAGCTCTTTAAATAATTGTATTATGAGCTTTTGCCTTTTTTCAGTTTGAGTACTTCAACTTGTTTTATTTTTATTATTTAATTTAGTTTCATGCACATTTTTGGTTGTTACAAGTTTTGGTTTTTCATCTAATGTTTACATTTGATTTTATTCCAGATTTTTTTTTTTTTTCAATTCCTGAACACAGCAGTCTTTAAATGCTTGTTTTGATATGCCAGTGACTGCGTCATGTGACTACTCCTATGGCATCTGTCTGAATAAAGAACCAGTAGGAGTTTTTCCCCATTTATTTTTATTTACACGCTGAGGGACTTGTCAAAACTGTTTTTAGCTGACATGATGCCACAAATTTTAGAGTTTAGGTTGTATTGAATCCTAGACATTCCAGTAAATCATCATTCAGTTGATACTGATCACCTGTGCTCTGGGACCATAATAATCCTCACAGGTGTGCCTTGTGTTATGAAAGAGAGGAATGTCTGTTGATACTTGTGGTTTACAGTATTATGAATAATTTACTGTGTTTCCCTCAGTGTTGTGCTGTCTCATCACAAAGAGAGCTCCTTTGGCTCTCATCCAGCCTGAGCTTCAGTGAATTGTAAAACTGTAGTTGATTATGTTGTGCATATTATTTCCGTCATTTGTGATTCAAATATTTTAATTGCAATTTCATTATTTATAGCTTTGTTGTAATCAGTTCTGAGAAAGCTAAATAGAAGGCTTTTGTGTAATTATTAGGTTTGGTCATTTGCGTGAATGACACTCATTGTATGGAAAATGCAAACACATTATAAAAATTTAAAATGTAATGATATAGTAATCATTTACTATTAATTAATCAACTTTATAATCTAACATGTGTAAAAATGTCTGCATTAATATTTCTTTGCATGATGCCATTTGATTCGTTAAGCTTTGCTAAAGATTAAGCCCTATAAATTGTATATTCTGAAATGACAGGAAAAAAATGGAGTGTTTTGTTGTCACAGGAGCAAAGCAGCATAGGAGTCATTATTAATTCTGGGGACTTGGGTGGGTCAGAACTGCACATTTTTGCACCATTGCGTCTTTAGATAATTTGATGCTCACTAGTGATTTCTTTTAGTAAAAAGCTTTACTCACCTGTGAATTGATGCCTTCAGTCTCTCAAAGCATGAGTATCAAAACGTAACTTCATTGTTTCTTTCTGAGTCACTATCTCTTTTAAAAATAGCAAGTCAATGCGTGTGTTGCTTCTTTCCATAACTAAACCATTGATCACCTTTCTCTCACTCAATCTGACAGGCTTGTCTTTTTAAGCCTTTCGGTGTTAGTGATGTACCCCATCTATCGACAAGCTTCAAACTGACAGTGATATGCACTTTCGTGAGTATTGTCAGAGTGCATAGACTCAGAGGAACCCTCACAGATCTGTTGCTTAAAGAAAGCGCAGGAGTTTACAGCCTCGAAGGACAGATAAAAGGAGCAGGCTCTGAGAAGGAGTGAATTTTGCCTCAAAGCTTTGATTTCACAGTTGCACTGACAGTCGTTGAATCCCCTTCAATTAAAATTGCATCCAGGGGTGTACGAGAGCAGGGCGATGTTTCGTTTTTTGTGCTTGCAGCCGTCTCCTGTGTGTACGCTGAAAACGTAAGCTTTGTCATTGCTAACTCTTTCCTCTCCTCATTCATTTTAATCCTTTTCTTTATTTTTCCTTTTTTGTATTCTCTCACACTATCTTCTCTGCTCCTGCTGGCTCCTCCTGCACCTCCTCGTTTAGTACAAGAAGCGGAACAGGAAGAAGTTAAAGCCGCAGCAGAGGTTCAGGCCCCTCGCTCGGCTAAAAAAACCAAGCCGCCTACCTCCACTCCTCAGACTGGCAGCGCCAAGAAGGAGAAAAAGGGCAAGCACAAAGGTCAGCTGAGCAGCCTGTTAACCGTCAGGCTCAGCATGTGCACGAAAATCTGTGTGTGTGTGATTGTGTGTGAAGGACATTTGTGTCATCCAGTGATTCAATGTGTGTCATGATCAGCATCACCTGCACTTGGAGAGAAAAAGATAGATTGAGGATGATCACATGCGTTATGACAGCATTGTTTGCTCTTTATGAACATACACTACCATTCACAAGCTTTGGGGCCAGTGAGATTTTTATATATATATATATATATATATATATATATATATATATATATATATATATATAAATACTTTTTATTCAGTAAAGAAACATGATATTGATCATAAGTGACTGTAAAAACATTTATAATATTACAAAAAGAATCCGTTTCAAATAAATGCAGTTTTTTCCTGAAAGAATCCTGAAAAAAATGTATCAGGATTTCCACAAAACTACAACAACAACAACAAAAAACATTTATTTTTTCAAAATGTGCAATAATAAAGGTTTCTTGAGTTTAAAAGCAGCACATTATAGTGATTTCTGAAGTGTTGAAAACTTTTTTCAGGATTCTTTGGTGAATTTAATGTTACGACTTCCAATTTTAGTCTAGACACAAATGAACCGATAGTGTTTTATTGTAGCCTACAAACAAGAAAGTAAGTGATAAACCATAATAAAGAAAAGAATATATACAATATTTACATAAATAGAAATAAAGATAAACACACACAAATGCCATCAAATAAAAGAAAAGAACAAAACCAAACCAAGCCAACTCAAATTAGTCCTCTAACCTAAATTGATGAAAAGAAAACAAGTCTTCGCGTTGCACGCCCTGACTTACCTACTCCAACTAATAAATAATACATACACAAGTGATGCGCATTTCTATACTAATGTATTTAGACATTTTAATTCACTAGGTGTTGGAATATGTAAGTCACGTGACATAATACCTGTCCTCTTCGAATGAGGTTCTTAATCGCCATGATACCACTGATGTGTAATAAATAGAACAGAACAGAAACAAAATCAACAGAAACAGAAAACAAGGGCTCTGCTTCATGATCACACATTCGCCCTTTTAAACTGTGTCAGTCCCATGCGATTGGTAGGCGCACGTCACGCCACTAATGATGATGGTCATGGTAACTGCCCAATGATCGTCGCGGGTAGGCAGGCCTAAGTTGACAGTGAGAAGAGAGAGAGAGAGAGAGAGAGAGAGAGAGAGAGAGAGAGAGAGAGAGAGAGAGAGCACAACACAAAACACGGCAACTACATTTAAGTTTAAAAGAATATATATATTTTTTTTCAAAGAAATGAATAGTTTTATTCAGCAAAGATGCATTAAATTGATCAAAAGTGATAGTAAAGACACTTATAATGTTACAAAAGATTTATGTTTCAAATAAACACTGTTCTTTTGAACTTTCTATTCCTCAAATAATCCTGAAAAAAATATTGTATACAAATATTTTGTACAATTGTACACATTAAATGTTTCTTGAGCAACAAATCGGCATATTAGAATTATTTCTGAAGACTGGAGTAATGAAAATTCATCTTTGCCAACCAGTGGCGGTTCTAGACAATTTTTACTAGGGGGGCCAAGGGGGGCCAGTGTTTAACCAGAGGGGCACATTAAAAATGGTAACAAATTATATTTAAAGATTATTAACTTCTTTACTTTACAATCATATAAACATTTATTACAACATTTGTACAAGAGTGAGTGCAGGTGCAAAAAAGGTAGGTTTATTAATGTTGATGATTATTATCAATGATTTGTGAAGGATTTGTGAAGGATGATGTGACACTGAAGACTGGAGTAATGATGATAAATTCAGCTTTGATCACAATTACACTTTACTATATATTCACATAAAAAACAGTTATTTTACATTTTAATAATATCTCACAATTTTAGAGCTTTTTTGTATTTATAATAACATAAATGCAGCCTTGGTGAGCAGAAGAGACTTCTTTCAAAAACAACCAAAATAGTACCGTTTCCAAACTTTTGATTGGTAGAGCATATCTGCATGTATTACATGTATTTAAAAAATGTAGGCCTAGAATTTACTTTAAAAAAAGAAACATTAGATCCATATTGACAATATTGATTTTGTTAACAAAAAAGGACGCTATGTCCTTTCCTCGTTTCAAGATAACTATCGGAAGAAAAAAAACGTGCATTACATTTCGTTGCCTAACCATCCCTCCCCACTTAACACGGGCAATAATAACCTGTTGATTACTTTACTCAAATGTATGTTATCGCAATGCAACAGCCAAGACAGATGAAGTCACGTGGTTAACATCACAACATTGTGCAGGAACAACCAGTTACTTACGAGATACGAGCCACTCACGCGGCCGGCGCCGCTCTAATTTACCCGTGTAGAACGTTCCGTCACGTTAGTTCCGCTTTTCGCGCTCGCGTGTAAAATCATAATAAAGTCATAATTCATTTTTTATTTTTATTTTTTGGTCAGCACAGGGGGGGCCACAGGGGTGGCCATGGAAATTTCTACAGAGGCACGGGCCTCCCTAGGCCTCCGTGTAGAACCGCCACTGTTGCCAACACAAGAATAAATGACATTTTAAAATATTTTCAAATAGAAAACAGTTATTTTATTTAAACGTATTTTTAATTAAATAAATGCAAGTCTTGGTGAGCAGACGAAACTTCTTTTAAAAACATTGAAAATCATACAGATCCCAAGCTTTTGAACGGTAGTGTACATCAAAATAGAAAAGTTATTTTTAAATGATAATATTTCACAATATTACTGTTTTATATAAAATATTAATGTTTTAAAAACATTTAAAAAATCTTATTGACCCCAAAGTGTTAAACAGTTTCCACATCAAATTCAACACTGTTGCCATGCACATAAAGGTTGTGTGTTTTGCCCTTGGTCTGTTGACATAAAACAGCAATGCAGTTAGCATTTCTATTGTTTTGTACTCTCCTGCTGAATTGTTACACTATGACATCGGCTTAAAGAGACAGTTTACCCCAAAAATGAAATCCTGTCATTGTTTTCTCTCATGCTGTTCCAAACCTGTATGACTCTTCCTTCTGTGAAACAAAAGAATATACTGTATATTGCATTTTTTTTTTCTCTGTATTTGGTATAGATGACATCGGACCCCATTGACTTTCAAATTATGTTCTGCTGTTCCACAGAAGAAAGAAAGCCAAGAAAGGATGGAACAGAGTTAATTTGCTTTCTAATTGGAAAAAAGTAAACATATAAAAGCACATCATTCCAGTCAAGCAGCAGATACTGTAATTTGCCATCTCTCATGTGGTGTGTTTGCTAAAACTATACCGCAGCAAATACAATCTTCTCATGCCTTTATGTTCTCCATACTGTTATTTTTTATTTCCGCTCATCTAAACCCATCTCCTTGTGAGCGTGTTGAGGATTTTCTCCGCTTCCTCCATCAATGACAGCGTGGCACACATCGTTAATGAACACGCCCCTGGAGAGAGACTAAATCGCTGCTCTACTGCCAATCCTTTCTCAGGGAATAACAAAATCCCCTCCAAAACTGTTTATTCTTTAGGAGCAGCTGCTGTCCTCCTGTCAAGAGCAGCTCTGAGATGACCTACTGCAGCCTTCATCAATGCAAGACACAAATATTCATGAAATAAACAAATGCTGTCTCTCTATAATGCCCTGGATATTAGACACATGGGCTCAATCCGTCAAGCGACGACAGTAGTGATGCGTTTCGCTCAAGAGAGCATTTAGATTTCTCCTTGGTGGCGAATTTCTTTTTTGCTTTTCATTTGCTGAAGGTGTGACTTTTAGCTGAGAAGCTGACATGGCTAGAAACTAGCTTACAATACAATAAATGAGTAAAGTCGAGTTTAATAGAGTGCTCCAGGAATAATGTTTTAGTAGGTCAGTCGGGAAGTTGGCATCGCCCGGGTTCCCTTGACAAAAAGCCATAAGGATTTGTCTATTGGCTTTTGGATTAGTGCAGGAAATAAGCTCTATGAAAAAAAAGTTTAGAACATCAAGATAAATCTTCACAAATGAACAGCTTTTATGAATATTGGCCAAAAGCCAACAGCACGCTATAAACAAATGTTTTGCTTCTTGTCTGAACACAGCCACTTCTTCACATTTTGCTCTTTTATTACGATTCCGCTAGTCGTCTTCTGAGACGGCGACAGCTAAACCATCATTATCTCCCCCGCACTCATGCAGCAAAGCTCCACACAGGCCGTGGTGGTTTTTATGCGACATAAATAACATATGTTCTGTGACTCACCGATGATGATATCAAATCAAACATGCTTTTATTAGACCCAAAGTTTTGAAAGAATAAGCCAATACTCATGCCATGAAGACGCTTCTTTCTTTTTTTAATATATATTTGATATGAAGACTATTCTTGGTTCAATCGATATTTTCTGTCTCTCTGGCTCTTTCTCTGATGATTACTCGCCTTGTTAAGGAGCCGCATCACAGGTCACTTTAACCTCAGTGACAATCATAGACCTAATGCAATCCTGATTATTGTGCAATCACGAGCACTAATGCCTCTTGGCCATCTAGTCAGGGCTAATTCTCTGACATTGTTCAGCAGACGAATCCCCAAAGGGGCGATGAAGTGTCTCTGTAGCTATAATGACTTGATTTAGCCTGGTTGGATGCATGCATGGATGGATGGATGAATGGTAGCTGTAATTTGGACAGTTGCATGTTGGTGTGCTTGACATTGGACAACATGTTCTTCCTCTGATGGTGACTAATTAGATGAAATACAAAACCCAGATTGACATAACAGCATCTATAAATAGATGATAGCAAATTCTTGAAACCCCAAGGGCACTTAAAAGCATCAGCTCGGGTTCACTGAGAAAATGTTATATTGCGTACACTACTTTTCAAAAAGTCTGGAATAACGAAGATTTGTTTAATGTTTTTGAAATAAGTCTTTTATGCTCAACAAGGCTGCATGTATTTGATGAAAATACAGTAAGCAGTCATATTTTAAAGTACTATTACAATTTAAAATACTTTCCTTTATTACAGTGAAGTTTATTCTTGTGGCAAAGCTACATTTTCAGCAGTCATTATTCCAATCTACATGATCCTTCAGAAATCACTGTAATATGCTGAATTGATGCTAAAAAAAAACAAGCAAAAAAAATAATTGCATGTTGAAAACTGCTTAATGTTTTCAAAAGTCTACCATTCAAAAGTTGGCAGTATTTTTTTTAAGTACTTTTAGTACTTTTTTAGCAGTATTTTTAGTAAAAGTGACAAAGACATTAATAATATTACAATACTACAATGTGTATGCACCGATTTAGTTTCAGTGTCTTTTTGTCCTGGTTTGCCCATGTGATGTAATTTCCTAGTGTGTGCCAGTGGCGTGCGGTCCATATAAGCTGCAAATGCTCTGCATACCCAATCTTTTTGTGGACTCTGCAATTAATATTAACAATAAATTACTATTAAATCCATTGTTCCAGGTGTGCCAAAAAGCATACTTGATAAAATATTGGTAACGTATATATATAACTGTCCGTAACTTATTTGACCAACGATAAGTTTCTGTTAGTTAACTGTAAACTGATCATCAGCAACTTTTGCACCTTTGCTCTTTTGTTATGGAACATCATCATTGTCCTGCATTCTCATTGGTTTGCTGGAATATATTGAATATATCGTATATGAAAATGTCATATTTTTTTTTTAAGAAGTTTAAACAAAAAATACCGTATAGTGGCTCTTTAATGTGTCATGACAGATCGCTGTAGCTCCTTCAAGTGGCTCGTGGACCAAACATCTCTTCATACTAGTTCATTTATAGCATCAAATAAACATAAATGAACCTCAGAAGGAATGGAGACAGAGACGTGAGTACACACAATTTTTCAAGTTCAAGTTCACCAATGCTAATCCACTAACTCCCCTGACTGCTTTGTCAGATAAAATGGCGGATTCAGGGTTATGATTGGTCTGATCGCCTGTCAATCAAACTGTTTGAGAAGGGTCAATTACCCTTCAAACTGCACAAATTAAAACTGCAAATTGAAAATATGGTCAATGGAAACACGTATATTTCGCAAAAACTCCATATGTAAAAGTTGATCATTCTTTAAAGAGTGCACGTATGTTTGGACAGAAGACGAGAGTTCTTCATTAAACTCAAAAGACAAAAGTAACGTTCTAAACAACAAAGAAATTCCACAATTGGAATTAATCAACACCTCGAAGCAGATAGGAAGGAGAAACACTCAGAAAAAAGTTTATACATGGCTTCTTCCCAAGTATAAGGGGCTTTCCTTGCCATAAATGCTTGGATAACATGGCTAAGGGGCCATTCTCATATCGCGCCTAAAAACACATGGAAAATGCGGCTGCGCCACTTCCTCCTTCTTTTGCAAGCGCTTGTTCTCCTGTTGCGTCTCTTGTTGCTATCAACCATGAACAGCTTTCTCCACGACTATGTGGAAGTTTCAATGGATTTCCATCACAGAAAAGCCCTTGCAGTAGCTCTAGTACAAGATTTATTTATGGAGAAGGAAAAAAAAAAACTCCCACAGTGTTTGGGTGCACCCCATCCCTCAAATACTTAAAAACCACAGAGAATTTCACAAACTTATCCAAGCGCTCCGTCTGGACGATGAGAGATTCAAAGCCTATAGAGTTGACAAGGACCAGTTTGATAATGTTTTAAGAAAAATTGGCCCAAGCATCATCAAACAAGCTTCTGCCGTGAAACCATCTGTCCTACACAACGACTCTGCATTTGTCTGAGGTAATTAGGCCAACCTTAGGATAAGGGAAAGGGTGAAGCTGATTGGATGGTTGTTGTCACATGACCTTCGGTGCGCTTGCGGCGCTCTGAAAAGTTGAGATGTTTTCATCTCGCCGCAGCACAGACATAAGGAACGCCAAAAGGTTCAAATTTCGCCACTAACCAAACGAAAAGACGAAAAGACGCCGCAAAGTACGGCGTTCTGTCCATATTACGGCGTATTTTACGCCGCTTCCGTCTGACAAAGACGGTGTAAAAAGTGGCGTTTTGTAAAATATTATAATCAGCCCCTCCCTTTTCTTCACAGTTCAGCCCATCTAAGTAGGTGGAAAGACCCATGTTGTAGAGTGTCGATCTAAATAGCGATCCGACTTTATGGGTCCTGTTTTTCTTATGTCAGTGTTTGGACTTTTATCGTATCATATTTTTATTTCTTCATTGGGCACGTGTATACCATTTTCCCTTTATCGTATATGTAGGCTACTCTGTCTCTGTTTACGTTTTTGTCAGTGAAATAGCCTGTATCTTAGTGAATTCTTCTGTGCGGTCGTGGACTGCCTGTACAGACAGTTGGTTCGTTTTGCTCTGACAGAGGTTCGACTCCAAGGTCCGATCGTATCCTTTTCTCTTCGGGCTCGTTTCTTTTGTATTAGTCTGTTGATGTATGTCTTTTACATTTTGGAAGACTGCCCGGTAGCTGACAACTGATTAAATAACAGGCGGCACTTTATTACGTTAGTATTAAGAGTCCAAACAATAACATAAGAAAAACAGGACCCATAAAGTCGGATCGCTATTTAGATCGACACTCTACAACACGGGTCTTTCCACCTACTTAGATGGGCTGAACTGTGAAGAAAAGGGAGGGGCTGATTATAATATTATACAAAACGCCGCTTTTTACGCCATCTTTGTCAGACGGAAGCACCGTAAATTACGGCGTAATATGGACAGAACGTCCGGTTAAAAAAGTCACTGCTCGCCACTGGTGTGTGCCTGTTTGTTCCCGTAATTATGATCACCTGTCATCCAGTTAATTAACTCATTAGTTCCTGTATTTAAATCTTTGTTCAGTTTGTTGTTCGGTGTCGTCAATTTTACATTGGTTGCAAAGTCTGTTTCCCTGAGTGTTCCTGTATATATTTGGATTATTCCTGGTTGCAGCCATCCATGATAAAAAACAATCTTTTTTTTCTATTTCTTTTTTTTTTTTTGAATGATGCGGTATATCTTTATGTTCATCAAAGAATCCTGGAAAATGGATTGTGAAAGAAAATGAAAAGTTTCCACATAAATATTAAGCATCAAAAACTGTTTTCAACATAAGAGCCATTGTTAATAAACAGGTGCCAATAATTATTAAACTGCAAAACAGCATATTATGATTGAAAAAGGATCATTTGACACTGAAGACTGGAGTAATGGTTGCTCAAAATTAAATTTTCCCTTCACAGAAATGAATTACAGAGGGGGGAGATATCTCTCCATGCTATAACATACAGGGAATTACACATAAGGATCTTTCTGATTTACATGATTTACATAAATGACCTATTTTGAATCAAAACGGTGGCAACAGCTCTTTTAACCCTCTGGTAATGTTCATTTGGTAATGTTCATCACACTTGTGTTGTTGTTTTTTTAATAATTGTTAATTTTAGGGTATTTTGTCTTACTAAACAATATTCATATCTAAACCATTTTATTTATATAAAAAATATATATTAAAAAATATTTCATAAATGTAAAAAATATTTTATATTATTTTTAAATTAAA
Organism: Opsariichthys bidens; assembly: GCA_037194245.1. NCBI lineage: Eukaryota > Metazoa > Chordata > Actinopteri > Cypriniformes > Xenocyprididae > Opsariichthys > Opsariichthys bidens. Next base: position 5,168,048 of record CM074280.1, read on the forward strand.
GCTCTATTTAAAGCTGTAGTCTATAAGTTTTGCCTCTTTGTCGCCATCTCTGTTTGAAACCTGCAATTGCATTTATTCGCAGAATTATTATGTTTAAGTGAGTCGTGCATCGGACGAATCTAATGTTTGCTGTCAGTCACCACATCCGTTTGGATACTGTACTTCGGAAATCACAGATTGTTGTCTTGACTAGTCGTGACTATGTGTATTTAGTGTGTTTTAGCGTTTCCTGTAGATTTCAATTTCTGTAGCCAGTCCGAAGTCTTCTGCTTTTGACGACGGGTCAATCTCCAGTTGTCACTGATGATTGTCATTTGGACATTTCTGGATTACAACCCACCATCAAAATGATAAGTTTATTAATTATAGAAGCTGCTGTGAGAAAATGATATAAATGATCCTCCACCTGCAGCATCCTCACATGTCATATAGCCTACTACACTGTTAAAAATTACCTGTAAATTTTACAGTATAATACTGGCAGCAGGGTTGCCAGCCAGTTACTGTAGTTTTTACAGTACCATTACAATAATTTAATTTACAGAATTTTACTGTATTCTTTGATTAACAATTTGATTTGCTGTATAGTTGTAGACCACTCTCTCAACCGTTGAAAATCCTACAATGCCTCTTTATGCTTGAAATTTACAGTAATATCCTGTAATTTTGAGTCAAACCGCCACGCCCCCCAGAATGCATTGCCGTTTACAGCAATATATGCTGTATTATTAAGAATACAGCCATCTGCTGTAAAGTATTGCTGTAATTTTTACAGCAATTCATTACAGTGTAGCTGGGACTCCTTCTTTATGTAAACAGACGTGCCGTGATGACGCAAAGATGAGCAGCTGCATGGTATCTGTAATACCATGGTGTAGTCACTAGAAGCCTGTATATCCCTATAAATGAATAAATACAGGGCATCCCTGTATAATACAATGAATACATACAATGAATCCCTTTTTTAAAAAATGTTGATTTAAAGTGTGTTTAGCATCATGATCACAGTAAAACCAGAAGACAGGGAAAGCTACCCATAATTTATTCAAGCAGCAAAATTCAATAAAAATGTAACAAAAAATAACAGGATTGCTTGATAACAAATGCATTTATCTGGTTTTGATCTTCTTCTAGCTCAACTTCCTGGTAAACAGTCTCAAACTCCTTCTGGCTGTCTGTGTGTGCGTAAGTGTGTATATGTGTGAGTGTGTGTCTGTTTTGCACTCTAGATGTTTCAGCGCCTTTAAAATTTAATCTATTTCACAAATACTTAAAACTATGTTACAGTCACACCATTTCAAATGTGCGTATATAAGCATGTGTGTGAGCGAGTGTCTATTTTGCACTTACTTTAGTGATCTATTTTTTTTACGACCATTTATCTTTTTCAAATCAAGTCCATGATTTGTTTTTGTGATCACCTAGCAAGTGCTGTAAAGTCCCCAAATTTTGTACCGTTCTGATGAAGTTACAATTTAAATTTTTTTTCCCCTAAAATGAACGAACAACAACAGGGGGTTAAATCGTAATAATATTTCAGAATAGTACTGGATGTTTGATTAAATAATGGCAGCCTTGTTGAGCATAAAGCCTAAAGGACACTTCACTTTTTGTATGTACGTGAGGGTCAGCGTACAGTGTGCGTGATTCGAATTTCGTCATCAGAAGAGTAAGCCTGTACCGTACGCGCACCACCGGATTTTTGTACGCATGCATTCACTCATTAAGATTTGAATGTCTGTCTCCATATTTCCATGAACACCATTATTTTGTGACACCAAACTGGATACAGGACGGTTAATGTAGTCGAGTTAATGGTGTTACTATGTTGTGGTGGTACCATAGGAATTGATGGGCCCGCTGCCTTCCAGGATGAGGGTCAGGAGCTGGGCAACCAGATTCAGATCCTGACAGTGGGCCACTCACCTGCCCAGGAGAGCGAGGCAGAGGGCCAGGGTGAGGCAGTGGGCAACACACAATCACAGGGCAAACAGGACCTACGGGTCACCATGCTGAAGAAAGGTACACCAGCGATAGTCCCTGGAGTAACGCAAACGAGAGTGGAGAGAGAGACAGATGGAGAGGCCACTATGATCATGACGATTAAGCCATACAGATTTGCATATTCTTCAGTATAACTGATCTCCTAACAAGCAAAAAAAACATCATGTCCCAGTAATATCATCATGTGCCGACTAACACTTTAGGATCTACTTACATGCCATATATGCTATGGATTCAGTGTCTGCCTCTCTCTCCTCCTTCTGTGAAATATTTGGATTAGATCATGTCTTTACTGTTTGCATGACTTTTTTTTTTTTTAGAGCTGGTATGAGCTGAACGGGACTGTGGACAATCATTTGTCCTTTGCGTTTCTTTTTCTGCTAATTTGTTGAACAGACTAAGAGTGAAAAGTTTATTTTTTTAACCCAAATGTACTCAGCTTGTTGTTGCGTCTACTGAATTGTATGCCATATGGCAGCTCTTTTGGCATCAGAGTGCAGTTATTTGCAGTGTTGTTTGCACTGCATAATGCCTCCATGTTTGCTTTATGCCTGCTGCTGTTCTCTCCTCATGTTGACGCACTATTTGATTAGCACTTCAATTTTTTTTTCTTGTTCGAAGGAATCTCCAGTAGCATGAACTTCGATGAGGAGGAGGATGAAGATGATTTGGTCAGCTCAAGCTCATCTCAGCTTAACAGCAACACAAGACCTGGCTCTGCCACCAGCAAAAAGTCCAGCAAGGTAGCATTTCTCTGATTATTTAGAAGTGTTAGTTAATTACTTTAAGTTGATTCTTCATTTTTACACAATGAACTATAGAGGCAGACTGCAAGGAGGTATGGAAAGAAACAAAACATGCTTACCAAGTCATTGGTCTGAGGCGAATAAAGAGAAATATTTAATATACACTATCATTCAAAAGTTTGGTGTAAGAAAGTAATATTTGTATTCAGTAAGGATAAATTAAATTGATCAAAAGTAAAAACAGTACCAATTAGTAAGTACAGTAATGTGTCTTACTAGTTACCATAAATAAGTGCCTGTTATTACCTACATTTGTCCGTAAGTACAAAATAGTTACCATGAACATAGCATTATTAAGTACAGTAACATGTAGTTACCATGCATGTACCTTTGGAAAGTGTTTTTTATTAGTTTCCATGCACATACATGTCAGGTAAGTACCTTGTGTTTCCACTCTTTTACGTGTATGTACAACAGAATTGACCCTTCGCAAAACCCGCGCCCTGTTGCTATGTCCGACAAGCCATGTTCCCTCACGCCACACATCATGTTCTCCCACAGTGAAAAAATACATCGCAGAGCAAAGAGGACACTGACAACGTATGAAACAGTTTCATATTTAAAATTTTTAAAGCAGACTCCTTAATGTGTCGAGACAGATCCTTCAAGCGGCTCGTGAACCGATCGTCTCTTCATACTAGTTCATTTATAGCATCAAATAAACATGAATATACATCAGAAGGAATGTTGTTTCAAGCGCGGAAAGACGGGTGTACACACAATTGTTCAAGTTAAACAACGTTGATCTACTATAGGCTACTCCCTGACTGCTTTGCCGGATAAGATGGCGGATTCTGCGTTTTGATTGCTTAGATCGCCTGTCAATCAAACTGTTTGCGAAGGGTCAATTATATATACCAGGAAAGTACACATACTGGAAAGTAAAGTGCTACTCTAATGTTTCTTGACCATATTAGAATGATTTCAAAATTAATTTTCAGCAGTAATGCTGAAAATTCAGCTTTTCAATCACAGGAAGAAAATACATTTGTACATTTATTCTGTAAAGTTATTGGCACAATACTATTTTCACAATATTAGTTCACAACATTATTTGCCTAATAACATCTGGCGAAGGGACTACCAGTGAAAACTAGTCTTTGGGCTAATTTGGGTATATTTACATTCCTGAATGTTGATTAATGTACACTGTCCCTTTTTGAAATAAATAACTAACTAACTATTGTTTTTACTGTATTTTTGATCAAATAAATGCAACCTTGATGAAAATATAAGACTTCTTTTAAAAATATTTTAAAAATCATTCTGATCCCTAACTTTTGAATTGTGGCATATATGTTAAAAAAAAAAAAAAAAAAAAAGTATGTGTGATTTTTGCACTTCGAAATGTCACGGTCTGGTCAGTTCGGTTTCAGTCTTCATGGACATTCAGTTAGTTTTCACGTCACATGCCTTCCTTGGTTACCCTGATCACTTCATTATGAGTTCATTCTGTTCAGCTGCATTTGTGTTCCTATATAAGTTCTTCCTTTTCAGTCACTCCTTGTCTGTTCATCGTCTTAGTTAAAGAGTGTTGATACCTGATAGTTTGTCTATTGGAATTACCATTAAACTTGTCATTTTGGATTTATTATCTGCCTTCCTGCAACCACTGTGCCACAAAATATGCACTAAATGAAAATTGATCAATCATAATAAAATATAGGGTGGCCGAGAGAGCTCAAAGCGCTGCAAATAAGAAAACACATGCAAATAAAAAAAAAAACGTGATCATCAGTTTGACAACACATGTGCTGCAAATCCTCACAACACATGCAAACACATGCAAACGCGCTGCATATACAAAAACGCGCTACATTTACAAAAAGCGCTGCAAACAGCACAAACCACAACGGAAATGTTTCAAGGGAGACCCCAAAAAGTGACTTTAAGAGATGATGATTTAGTGGATGATTTAAAAATATTCGTTAATCATCTGTACTAATGTGACGTAATCCTAACGGCCGCCTGAGGCGCTCGACGATCACGTCATCTGTGAGCGTGAGTTTCTACCAAACTGAAAAACACTTTATTAAAAATAATAAAGACATGAAACAATGGACAGTTTTTTATAGTATTTAATGATCGTGAACACATTGTGCACTCAAATGCCGTACACTATATAGGGATTAGTGAATAAGTGAAGGGTGAGTTGAACTGGTTTTGGACGCACCTCCTAGTAGGGTCCGTCACTTTTTGGGGTCCCCCTTGAAACATTTCCGTTGTGGTTTGTGCTATTTGCAGTGCTTTTTGTATATGCAGCGTGTTTTTGTGTTTGCATGTGTTGTGAGGATGAGTGTCAAACTGATGATCACGTTTTTTTTTACTTGCATGTGTTTTTTATTTGCATGTGCTTTTATTTATTTGCATGTGTTTTCTTATTTGCAGCGCTTTGAGCCCTCTCGGCCACCTTAAAAATATGCAATATATAAATGCAAAGTTAACTTTAACCAAAGCTAGAGCTAAGAAGGTAGAATTCATATAAATCTTTCATTGTCCAATATCAAATCACTTTTGGATCAAATCCATTAAAATGAGGTAAAATTAAAAGGTAATGTACATGTATATGACACTTTACATCAATTCGAAACAGATACATATCATTATTTTAATAGGTTTGTAATGTAAGAATTATTAGAATTATTATTAGAACATATGTAAATGCATTAATATAGTGCTTTATGCAAGTCATGAAAGCCAATGCTCAGTATGAAACAGTCAATCTTATTTTACAATAAGTTACAGAAGTTCAGTGCTCAGTCTCTCTCAGAGAAGAGGCGAGGACTCAGAGACCATCCTCGCTGAGACACGTTTAGCTGTATACGTAAAAATATTTGTATCGTATCGGCTTTCGTTTTGGTAGCCTGAAACCACTTTTTTTGAAACCGGTTCCTAGAGTGGATGAATCTGAAAACGACATCCACAACTTTTCGTGTGCACAGCCAATCCGTATATTTTGTGTAACGATGATTTCACCACCCCACGTCTCAACCCGAGTCAGAAAAAACAAAACAATAGTGGTGACATGCTTGTGTATTTATTCTCACATGGAGAATAAATAGGAGGCAACCAAGGCAGGCAACGAGGGAGGACAAAGTAACCAAAAATTAGATAAGAGGAGCAGGGTTACACAATGGACATGCGAGCACATGGCATAAAGAAACAGACGTGACAAGCCGTGTGCTCACACTAAACAAAACAAAAACAAGAGCACATGGCCAGCGAACAAGATCACAAGCCATGTGCTCAAACAAAACAAGACACAAACACGCAGCTAATGAGAGCACTCGCAAGCCACGTGTTCACACAAAACATCACAACATGAAAGCATGCGGCCGATGAAACACATGAGCCACGTGCTACACAGCACAAGTCAACAAGAAAGCATGTGGCCAAAATAAAAACAAAATGGGTGCTACACAGAAAAAAACACACATGGACAGAAGAGCGCACAACCAGAGCGAATTTGAAACTGCACACTCACACAATGAGACGATGATGCGAATGCTCATCTGGTGCGCTCACAACAGAAGAGCATGAATGAGACACGGAAACCAAACCAAACTAGACCGAAGTGCTGTGATCCAAACATCACGCTCCGAACACAAGACATGGATAGAAGAGCATACAGTCGAGGGAACTCGGAACAGCTTGCTCACAGTGACAAGACAGAGCTGTCAACAAACCAAGAGTAAACAGAATGAAGTGACAGAACCATAACAAAGAAACCCTTGGGCAGCGAAAAGTTCAAAGTCCCTTTGATTAGACAGCAAAATGATTTTAATGTATGATTTTTTCCCCCAGTATATGATGCACTGTTAATTGTATCTGTAACTTTTTTTGTTGATTCACCAACTAGCAGATTTGCATTGTGCTGGTGAAGGTCATTGCTCGTTCATTCCTGTCTTTTCAAACGGAAGGTTGACGTCTATTTTACGCAGTCTGTGTGTGTTAGTTCCAAATGTGAGCTCCTCAGTTGCGTTGCATGGACAGTGCTGACACAAGCAGTCTGTGTTTTGTCATGCTAGGATGTATTCTCTTGTGTCTACCTTGGCACAAAGCCTACAATGCTGGAAATGGAGGGTCATAGTCCTGTTGTTTCCTATGGCAACAGTGAAATGATTACTTTCTTAAAATAACTTGATGGAAACCGTGCCTGTTTGAAGCCCCTTGCTCTTGCCTATGTCTCAGTGGAGATCTTTCTGTATGTTGTTTTATCAAAATGTATAATTATTATTACCAAAGTTGTATATAGTTTATTATGCATATAATGCAAGACACTTGTAGTTCGGTTGGTTTGGTTCGGACCAAAAAACAAAACAAAACATATAGTCCAGGTCCGCTTAGCGTTCACACTGGCATTTTTAACAGCGAACTTTAAGTTACCGAACCAAAGGCATAGGGATACGGTCACAACCTGATTGGTCGGCTTTTATGACGTATATTTCGCGACGGAGCTTGATTCCCGAACGTTC